>JAUDJI010000170.1:0-22495 GCA_037389245.1 Oryzias sinensis | reverse complement strand
CTCGAGTACTTTAGTTCAGCAGCTCCTCTTTTCCTCTAAGGTGAAGCCTCCTTTCACCCACTTCCTCCACAAAGTCCAGTGGACACCCCAGGACAGAACTGGCCCTCCTGACCAGCTTGTTAAGTCTCTTCCTGTCCCGGTCTGTACTGCCTGCTCCCCAACAGGCCACGGCGTAGTGGATAACAGAGGCTACCACAGAGTCATAAAATGTCCTTAAGAGAGGCCTGCACACTCCAAAGGACCTCAGTCTCCTCAGAAGGTGGAGGCGACTTTGGCCCTTCTTATACAGGGCATCAGTGTTGTGAGTCCAGTCCAGTTTCTTGTTGAGGTGAACACCCAGGTACTTAAAACTGTCCACTACCTCAATGACCGAGCCCTGGATGCTCACTGGTGTGAGTTTATGGAAGAATTGGTGAAGATATGAGCCCTTTATGTCTCTGACTTTGATGTTTGATTTAAATTTGATTATTTGATTCTTTTCAAATGTTCTATTTTTAATGGACAAAAATGAGTTTATGAATCAAAAAATGACCAAAATGATGATTCTAAGTGATTCTATGGTTCTAATACTCAGAATAATGTTTAGAAATGATCAAAAAAGGACATTGGAGGAGTTTGAGAGAACAGATTTCTGCTTTATTTCAATAAGAAAACACCAAATTCAAAGTTAGTTGTTAGTTTTTACCTCTGATCCTAAAATGTGAGCTTTTATTGTGAAAACCCGTTTCCAAAGTGGATCCAGGAGCTAAATGGAGCTGAGAGTCTGGATGGAGTAGAAACTGGTTTCTCTCTAAATGGGAACATTTCTTCTTCTCCTCATCCAAACCCCAGTTGTTGCCGGGTAGACTTTCAAGAATGTTCCCATTTCTGAAACATGGAGTTATTTCTGGAAGACGCCATTTCTGTCCCTAAATGTTGGATTCAGTCTGAATTCCAGTCCCACTCCCAGCATTCCTGCTCCTCTTTAGCTCCTCCTCTTCCTCCTGATCAAAGTTTGAAGCCCAGAGCCAAAAGTGCGTCTGCAGCTGCTTCTGCTCCAGCAGCCGCTCCCTCTGCTCCTCCTGCCTCTCCTCCTCTGGGAGCTCCTGCATCCTCCTGACTCCTCCCTGTCCTCCAGCATCATCAGGAGGCTTTCAAAAGGCTTTCTGGAAGGTTCCAAAGCAGAAAGCTTCATCCTTTGAAGATGGAGGAAGACTCCAACACTGACAGACAGACAGACAGACAGGAAGTCTCCTGGTTTTTCTGCTTCAGAAGGTTTCTGGGAAACTGCAGAGTTTTCTTTGTGGAGCTAAAGAGCTGCTGTCAGTCTGCTTTGGTCCATCAGGAATGAAGGTCAGGACTGAGAGGAACCTGAAGAAAGTGACTCTTCATCATCTGCTGCTGAAGAAGACAGAGGAAGATCCACTGTGAGAGCAGCTGCAGAAAGCTTTCTGCTGTTTTTCTCCTCTGAGAGAGTTTGGAGTTCCCAGCAGTTTGAGTGGAGCTGAAGCAGCAGAGCTGAAACAGACGTTCTTCTGCTCCCATTCAGCATGAACGGACAGATCCACTGAAGGCCTGAAGGCCTGAAGCTCTGGCTTCCAACACGTCTGCATGGATCCAAGCGTGTGCAGTGTGTGCTGACATGCTGTTCTCTGAGGAACATGTTGGTGTCTGACTGGATCTGAGGACACAAACAGCTGCTGACATCTGAGAGGGTCAAGCTGCAGAGTGGCTCCTCAAAGCTCACGTCTCTGCTGCTTCTGTCTGGATCCACCACTAAAAGGACTGTCCAGAGTCGGTCCTGATCCGGTTCCAGTCTTTCTGGCTCCAACTTCTCTTTGCTGTCAGGAAGCCTTCATGTTCTCTGCCTTCCTCACATTTCTGTCTTCTCTCTGGGCTTGAAGCCCAAAAGGAGCTGAAAGCTGGCTGACTTCAGTCTGATCCCATGTTCTGGATCATCCGTGTTCCTGAAACACGCTGCTGGAGCCGTGATCAGAGGAACCGGAGAACTTCCCAGAACATGCAGACACATGTGGAACTGTTCTGATCATCTGTGTGTGTTGACAGTGAAGGAGAGCTTTGTCTTTGAAAAACCTTTATTGACTCTGACAGAGTTTCAGCTTGAATCCATGTGGTTTTCATTCTTCCATTGAAGTCGTCTCCAGAAACTAAAGATCTGCTGAATCAATGCTCCTCTGAGAACTTTGGAGCTTTTCTCTGCATCTGTTCCACACTTGAATGTGCAGAAGATCAAAGCGCCGGACGCTCTGAGCTTCAGCGTTCCAGTCAGCAGCTGCTGAACCAAAGCCAGCAGCAGGTGAGGATCTGGGCCTCAAAGCAAACGGACAGAAAGATGAATGGAAGAAGGGATGGAGTCCCAGTGTTGAAGACATCAGCTGGAGAAGCTCTGAGGCTCTTTCAGCGCTGCTGCTTTCCAGCAAACCAAGCAAACTGCAGCATCTGTGATCTGAGAGGCTGTTGGTGAAGAAGAGCATCATCAGCATAGAACTGTGGGCCCTTTGGGTTCAGAAGAACAGCTTCATGATGTGGAAAGAATCTGTGTCCTTCAACAGCTCCAGAAGATCCCAAACATGGAAACTGGAAGCAGTCTGGATTCCGGTTTCTTCCTGAACTTTGAGGATCCAAATGCTGAAAATGGAAGCTGACAGATAATGCAGCAGACTTTACCAATGTGCTGGGAACACTAGAACATCCACAGAAGAAGAAAACACTGTTCTAGTGGAACATCTACAACTTCTGTCCATGATTCAGAGGAACTGCAGAAAGATGACTCCTCCCACTTTGGGTTTGGTCAAATGTAGAAAAGTAATCAGCTCAGCTCAGGGATCTGGAGATCCATTCATGCATGCATGAGTTGGGGAGAACTCCTCCTTGAGCTGGTCTAGTTTCTCCTGCAATCCTCAATCTGGGAAAACACAATGATAAACTTTAAAAGCAAATCTCTTTTTCTTTCATTCTAGGATGGAAAGTCCAGGAAGAATAATTTGGACCTGAAGATGCTTTGATCTAAATGCTTTAGACTCAAAAGAGGATTGTCCCATTTGAGTGATGGTCGCCCATAAAATGCAGTTTTCAATCTCATCTCAGACTTACTTTAATTTCAGGTTACTTTCCTGGAGAAAAAACACTTTACTTCCTGGTTTGATTGACAGCAAATGTTCCTAAAGATCTGAGCCCCTAAAAGCTCCAATAGCAGCTCAGCAGAAACTCTGATCATTCTTGATGTGGAGGGGCGGAGCCTGAAGAGGAAGCATCTTTCTGCAGGTGGTGCTGCAGCTTTGGGCATGTTTTCCAACTCTTTAGCTTCTGCTGTTCATGGAGTCGTGTCCCTCTGTTCTTGGAAAGGAGAAACCTGCAGAGAACTTTTCCCATTTCCACTCCCTCCTTTCAGCTGCTGTCCACTGTTCCCCTCTGAATCAGGAGGGAGGGGCTCTCATCTGTTCTGCCCACCCCCATGTAGAAAGACATCAGCACCACCTGAACATTCCAAAGCTCTTTTCCAACCCATTTCTACTGAGAAGGAACCAAACACATGAAGATTAGAACAGCTGGAACAGGATGAGGGGGAAGGCTAAAGATTCAAGTCTGTTTGTGAGTCAAAGACAGAAATCAATAGAAAACACAGAGTTGATTCAAAAGAGCATTTATTAGATCCAAACAGGCTGCAGGAATTTTACAGACAGCTTTCAGTTTGAAGATGCAGTTCTGCAAACAGCCAGCAGGTGTCTCCCTTCTCCCTCCTGCTTCAATGCAGTTGGTGTTGTTGCAGCAGCTGCATCAAAGTGATTCTCTGCATCCAGAGGCTGTCATTCCTCACTAAGATCCACTCTGTTCATTCATGTCCTCTGGAGAAAACAGGCTTTATGCTCAGAAAGTTTCTACTAGTTTAGACATTCTACAAAATGAGGAGATTCTACTGGATTTAGATGAAACTTCTTTAAAACTGCAGCTAAAAATGCTGTCAGCATGAAAAAGAACAGAGTTTTACCCACAAAACACCAAAGAAAACAGAAGTTCAGTCAGAAAACTGTGGAAAACATCAATCAAAGCAAAACTCTGAGTCTGTCAAACTGCATGAGTCAATATTTGATCATCAACAGAACAGAGATGATAGAAAAATGATTCAACTGAGAGACTTTTGTTCACTAACTGAGATCAGACGGGATTTCTGCTCCAAATACTGACTTCAAAGGACTTGAATCCGAACCAGTGAGTCATGTGACCACAGCGTTTGTCCGTGTCTCCACTATGAACATTCTGGTCACATGACCATGTTGGAGGTTTCTGAATGAAACTCTGTGTTTGTTTGTCAATGAGAGTTTCTGGAGAACAGAAATCAAGTGTGAAACATCTGGAACCAGAACCTAGTGATCCAGAGTTCTGGTTCTACCCTGTTCCAGAGACAGAACCAGGATCCAACGCCTGACTGTGTTTTCCCCTGACCCACACATAGATCTATGCCATCCAGAAATGTTCTGTCTGATCAATGATACCCTCAATCCCTGATTGGTCCATCCCAAACTCACATCTGTCCATCAAATGGAGATCAAAGAAGAAAGTGATGATCTAGAAAAGAATCTGTTTGTCTGCAGGTCTGTTTTTCTGCTGAACATCTGAATCCAACCCATGTTTCAGATCAACACTCCAAGTTAGAATGAGAAGAGGAAGTGCAGTTCTCCATCAGTCCACCGGGGGAGCTGCAGCACCATAACTGAGAGACAGTGGAGCTGATCTCAGATCAGTTCCTGCTGCAGCTCTGACACTCATCTCCACTTCCTCTGATTCCTCCATCACTCTGCTCTCCACCTCCCAGGAACACCGTCCAGTCACCACATCTCTACAGACCAGCTGCTGCTGCTGCTCCTCTCTGCTCCTCCAGGAGGAACATCAGAACCACCACCTCCACCTGCAGAGAGAAAGTGTAGAGACAGAAATGAAGGAGTGTCTCCTGATCCTGGTCTGTCAGTCAGTGATGCAGCACAGCAGCAGAAAGAGCAGCAGGAGCTTCAGTCCTGTTCAGAGCAGCAGCTTCCTGTCATCTTCACCTGTTGGAGCTTCTGCTGCTCTGATTGGCTGACTGTTGTCCTGAAGCCTGTCATCATTCTCCTCAGAGCTTCACTGAGAAGCTGCAGCTTCACAGGAAACTCTGCATCTTTGCTCTCAGACTAACTTTAGGACCAAACATCTGGAAGCAGCTGGACTGACTCCAACCCTCTACTGACCTCAGAGTCTGCAGTTTGGAGTTTGGACTCTCCACCAGATCCTGGAGCTGCTGAATATCTGAACACTGAAGGTCGTTGAATCTCAGGTCCAGTACTGTCAGGTGGGACGGGTTGGACTTCAAAGCTGAGACCAGAGCAGCACAGCTGGTCTTTGACAACCTGCAGCTCATCAACCTGAATCCCGAACAAAGAGTTGAGTTTAAAGACAAAGTTCCTGTTTTTCATCCTTCACTTCTTCTAAAGAGTTCAGAGCTGAAGAAGATCAGAAAGTTTAGAAAAAGTCCAAAGATGTGAAGCAACAGCAGCAGATCAGAAGCAGAGAAGAAGAACATTCAGGAACATTCAGGACAACATGCAGCTGCTTCAGGAAAGAAGTCCAGATGTGTGAAAGTCAAACATCAGCCTGTGGCTGCATCCAAACCAACTGATGTTTCTGCAGCAACAGCAGAAAAAGTCCACTTCCTCTTTCTGCTCAGCTCTTCTCCAAACAGCACTGAATCATGGGAGAATTTCAGCAGCAGGATGCTGGAAAGTCTTCCTCCCAGTTTTCAGGAGATAATCTTCCAGTCCTTCTCTGCTGCAGCCCTTCAAGCAGAGACTTTCAGCTCCAACAGATCAAAGCAGAGAGAAGAAGGAAGTGATGAGGAAGAGTCAGCAGCAAATGTTGGGCATTGATCCCTGATCAAGCATGACTTCAGCTCTGAAAGAAGAGTCAGAAGCTGCTGGGAGCTTTGATGGATGATGTGATGATGTTTGTGGATGAAAAGGTGAGGATGTTTGTGGAGGATGTGTCTGTCAGAGCAGCATCCAGCTGCAGCAGGACTCTGTCACTGTCTGCTCCCAAACATCAGCCGCTGGACTCTCAGCTGCATCTGCTGAAACGCAGCAGCAGGACTCAGAGTGCATGTGAGCGTGCACGGCTGCTTCTTCTGCACGCGCTTTAAAGGAGTCTGTTGGAGCAAAGACACAGAGAAGAGCTGATGGCTGCAAGCAGAACTTTGTGGAGCAAAAATATCAGCAGACAGCTTTGAAACAAGCAGCTGCAGGAAGAAAAGAAGAAGTTCTTCTGCAGATCTTTGAAGAGAACCATCAGCTGCAGGAAGATGCTGCTGCAGATCAGAATCTGGACATTTCTGCTCACTGTGGATCAACACAACTTTGTCATCATATAGATGTGAACACAACTGAAACATGGAGTCTGACCTCAGAGTCTGCAGTCTGCAGTCTGAACTCTCCAGAAAACCACACAGATGAAGAACTCCTGAATCCTGCAGGTTCTGGTTCACGCTAAGGTCCAGTTCTGTCAGATTAGACGGGTTTTTCTTCAGAGCTGAGACCAGAACTTCACAGCTGATCTCTGACAAACTGCAGTACTTCAACCTGCAATCAGACAGAAAAGTGTGTTCAGGAGCAGTGATGCAGCTGGAGGTCCAGGAACTTGGTCCATTCAGTCAGGTGGGACCCGCCCTGATGACAGACTGACAGATGACATTTTCACTGTTTGCTCATTTCTTTTGGACTTGGACCAAATACATGATCAGGAATGAAAATGACATAGATTAGAAATGACTTGAAATGAAGTTAAAACAGACGAGGAATTGAAATGTCATTGATCATCAGGAATTATTCAGGACAATAGATTTAAAGCTTCCATTTATAAAGTGTCAGACTAAATTGTATTTCTTCATCTTGAATCCTAAATGGTAAAATATATTTTCAAATGATCACATTGCAGAAAAACAGCTGAAAGTCTTTAGTTCTCCTCTGAAAACATTTCCTGACATCTCTAAACTGTAGAGGGTCCTTGAAAAACATGAGGATCCATGGGACCCAAAATGTCTGAATGTGGCCCTGAAGAGGAGCTGCTGAGGGTTCTGCTGCTCCCAAAGTTTGCAGTTTTTCATATCACCTTTTCATTGTGTTCATGAAGTGTTGAACTCTATTCTAAATGTCCTTTTGTTGTCGTTGGACCTGAGTTGAACTTTTTAGGTTTCAGCATTTTTTAGTGTTCAGAAAACTTTTCAGTCATTTCTGGTTTTCAGTGACTGAATGATGCTCTGACCAAAGAACACTGTGTGTTTTTGTTGTTCTAGTGACATTCAAATGAAGTGTCTGTTCTAGATTCAATATTTAAAGATCTGTTCTAACTATTTTCTTCAAATAGATTTGATGTAGAATCCTTTGAATGGTTTTCTGAAAACTATTTTGGACGCCAATTTGAACTTTCTACAGGCCGATCTATGAACATTTTTTTGACATGAAATGGATCTGTGTTCTAAAATAGGTTGGAGATCCTGATTTACAAGATCCTGATTAAAACAGATCAGTTTCTATCAATCATCAGAACAATTAATTCAATTGATGAAGAAAATCTGAACCAATCATCAGTTTGTTTTAAACACAGCTGCAGACAGAAAATCTTCCAGTGAAACATCAGAAAGTTCTTCACCTGATCCGTTCTTCTCATCCTTCAGGGAGTTCAGCTTCTTTACTCACCACAGTTTCTGTAGTCTACAGTCTGAACTCTCCAGAAAACCACACAGATGAAGAACTCCTGAATCCTGCAGGTTCTGGTTGTCGCGCAGGTCCAGTTCTGTCAGATTAGATGGGTTTTTCTTCAGAGCTGAGACCAGAACTTCACAGCTGATCTCTGACAAACTGCATTTCCTCAACCTGCAATCAGACAGAAAAGCAGAAAAATGTGTTCAGGAGCAGTGATGCAGCTGTAGGTACAGGAACTTGGTCCACTCAGTCAGGTGGGACCCGCCCTGATGACAGACTGACAGATGACATTTTCAATGTTTGCTCATTATGGCCCACAGCAGTCACAACTGCAAGGACCATATTGTAACTGCTATGAGGGTCGAACACTCAAAAAGGTCCAAAACGTCAAAAAACGCGTCAAAACGCCAAAAAACCAGGTCAGAAGTCGCCCAACCTGACCGCAAAAACTTCTATATTGTTTCTGCATCGTTTATTATTATTATGGCCCGCAGCAGTCACAGACTGCAAGGACCATATTGTAACTGCTACGAAGGTCGAACACTCAAAAAACGATCAAAAACTAAAAAAAAAACGCATCAAAACGCTGAAAAATCAGGTAAAAAGTCGCCCAAAGCACAAAGCGACACCCAAAATTGTGTAACACAACAAAAAAACACACACACGCGCACAACACCACTGCACAAACGTCAAAATTATACTAGCAAAAATGACGACAAAAACCCCAAAATGCCCCAAAAAGCCCTCAAAGGACAGGTTTAAAGCCCAAAAGACATGCCCCGCCTATAGTAAAAGAAAGGCCGCATTGAAATACATAGGAAACCTGACCGCAAAAATTTCTATATTGTTTTTCGAATGTTTATTATTATGGCTTGCAGCAGCAGCCACTGACTGCAAGGACCATATTGTAACTGTTACGAGGGTCGAACATTAAAAAAATGTTAAAAAACTTAAAAAAACTGCATCAAAACGCTGAAAAATCAGGTCAAATGTCGCCCAAAGCACAAAACGACACCCACAATTGTGTAACACAACAAAAAAAACACACGCACAACACCACCGAACAAACATCAAAATTATACTCGCAAAAATGACGACAAAAACCCAAAAATGCCCCAAAAAGCCCTCAAAGGACAGGTTTAAAGCCCAAAAGACATGCCCAGCCTATAGTAAAAGAAAGGCCGCATTGAAATACATGGGAAACCTGACCGCAAAAACTTCTATATTGTTTTTCGAATGTTTATTATATTGTTTTCGCAGTTGGAACGACGACTTCGCCGCCTTTCAGCGAGAATGTGACCCCCGCCACATGCTCGAAAAGTCACCAAAACGTGCACACACCTGGGATAAATTGCAAATGAATTTTTCACAAAGTCAACGTCACCCCCCCGAAGACGATGACATCACGGCCAGCAATCCCGTCAAAAAAAGGAATGGGCCGAAAATTGCGTATGGGGCCAAACAAAATGTACTTCAAAATACAGTTGCGAAACCAAAACACACGTGTCGGGGAGATCCCAAGGAAGTTTTGAAATCATTATGGGACGGCCACATGGCCTACAGAGAGGAAATATGCGATTCCCTGGCCCACGCTGAACAAAACAATGTCACGCACGACAAGATCGATAAAGGAATGTGGCCGTGGTAAGCAAAAAACCGTCGCAAAAAAATGTGCTGACTCTGCTGACTAAGAATCGGCTAGCGAAACCAATATACCCTTGATCGTGATCTCCAAAGGAAGTTTTGAAATCATTATGGGATGCGACGCCACCTACGGTTTGGTTTTGTGCCGAAATCTGCGATCTCTCCTTTTTCCGCATTTTTACACAATATGAAAAAAATGAACATTTTTTTGAGCGATTTTCATGAAATTTCACACACGTTGCAAGATGCATACACAACTACCTCTGGAGTTTTGTCCACCTTTGACCTCGGGAAAAGGCTGCCATCTTGAATTTTCTATAAAAAACACCTTTACCGCTGGATTCAATCGTAAACTTGTCGAATTTTCAGCGATCGTCTCGAAATTTTTGGCATCGACGGCAAGTTACTCTGGAAGAAATGTTGCAATCAGAAGTTGTAGATTTTAAACGGTGTCCGCGTGGCGAGCTCGCAAAGTCGCGCACTGCTATTCCTCATTCCTTATTATTGACCACAGCAGCAGTCACTGACTGCAAGGACCATATTGTTTTAACAGTTGGAACGATGACTTCGCCGCCTTTCAGCGAGAATGTGACCAAAACGTGCACACACCTAGGATAAATTACAAATGAATTTTCCACAAAGTCAACCTCACCCCCCCGAAGACAATGACATCACGGCCAGCGATCCCGTCAAAAAAATGAATGAGCCGAAAATCACATATGGGGCCGAACAAAATGTACTTCAAAATACAGTCGCAAAACGAAAACACACGTCTCGTAAATTCTCAGGCATCCATAGCAAGCTGATGTGGACAAAATGTTGGAATTAGAAGTTGTAGATTTTGAATGGCGCGCACGTGGCGAGCTAGCAAAGTGGCGCACTTTTATAACTCTTGTGTTTTTAAATGGAATACTGTAAAATTTGAATGCATGCATTCCTACCTGAAACTGAACACATTGAAAAACACTGGATATGGACATATAAGGAATGTGCGCATGGTTATTATAAAACCACTGTTGCTAAGGACAACAAAAATTTTACTTTTTCCGATTCGTCTGAAACTGACGTAGATCTGTTCCTCCTCCCGAGGCGACCAAAACAAAAAATGGTTGCTATGGAGATTAAATTAACAGAAGAGCTGCCACTTTGAAAAAAGTGGGTTTTTTACTAACTTATAGCTCTCAAAAATGGAGCAATGTGTTTTTCTGAGTCAGTTGATGATGCTGATCACTAAGCTAGCACTTGTAGCTATGTTAGCATAACTTGCATTGTTGGCATAGTTAGCTTAATGAGCAATGTGTTTTTCTGAGAGAGCTGATGATGCTGATCGCAATGCTAGCACTTTTAGCCAAATTAGAAAAGTTAGCATAGTTAGCAAATGCAGCTTTGACTAGCCTTTATCAAAAGTGGGTGGTGAGTGCGGTGAGTACGGTGAGGGCAGTGAGGCCGGCAGTGGTGCGTAGAGTTGGGTGTGGAAGACGGGTTGCGTCTGCGGGCCATAAAACGCCGCTTGCGGCTTTAATTTCTTTTGGATTTGGACCCAAAAACATGATCGTGAATGAAAATGCAATAGATTAGAAATGATTTGAAATTAAGTTAAAACAGACGAAGAATTGAAATGTCATTGATCATCATGAATTATTCATGACTACATATTTACAATCCAATAGATTTAAAGCTTCCATTTATAAAATATCAGATTAAATTGAATTTCTTCATCTTGAATCCTAAGATGTGAAATGCATTTTCATCACCACGATATCCTTTAGGACATTTGGGTCAAACTCAAGGCTCGTGGGCCACATCTGGCCTGTTGTGAGATTATATCTGGATTTAGGGCCGGCCGATAGATCATTTTCTGTTTTATTGATTCTGTTCAATTTTTTGTTTTAGGAGATCATTTTTGGGAAAATCTGGATTTTATTTTTCAGCTCTCTGCTTTCTTGGCCTTCTGTTGGTTCAGAGTAAAGTCAGCGCCCCAACGCTAATAATGCTAATGATGCAATAATAATTATGTCATTTTAGCAACTGTGTCACAGAAAGTGCTAAATGGGCTTGTCTGTCTGTCTGTCTGTTTGTCTGTCTGTCTGTGGCAGCTACTGGTCTGTCAAAGAGGGGAAGCTCATTTTCAGCCTACATCATAAAATTGTCCATTTAAAAGTAAATTCTGCCCTACGTTCATTTTCAAGAAAATGGTCTGTGACCCTGTCCTTGTACGAGTAATATAATTTAAAGCAATATAACAAAATATAATCACAGCAATATAATTAAAAAAAAATTTGGATGGAGCAATTTAAAAAAGGATCATGACTGATTTTATGTGGGCTTTCTTTATAAAATTTTTATTTTTGTATTTAATCTTTTAAATCTTGGTTTTATTTATTCATATTTGTTCAATTATGTTTATTGCTACACAAAAAAACAAATATATAAACATATTTTTAGAATGAATAAATAATTTATGACGGACTCAAGGCCCAAATGGCAAGACCATAAAGAAGAACAGAACCAACATTCATGATTAGAGAGCATATAACAATGCTAAGATCAATGGATATAAGAACCAGGCAAAACACAAATTATACACATAAAAACTGAAGGACTATTTTTTTGCTTATTGATCTGCGTAAATCCATCCAACGTCACTGTTGTCTAGTCCTCAGACATCAACAGGAACAGAAAGACAGGCGGCAACTCCAAACTGCATAGTAGTAGCGCCCCCTGTTGGCTCGTGCACACTACTATTTTATTTATTTATGGTTTTTTGTAGAACTTTATTGATCACAATGATCCAATATAAAAAAGTGAAATAGTCGGGGTTTTTTTTTGGTTTTATTTTTTATTATCTATCTATCCATCTATCTATCTGTAATTACTGAAGGAATTTGTATTGGTTGTCTTCTTTTTTATTACGTTTTCTGTCTTACTTTTTATTACCTTGAAGTTTAGTCTTATTGCTTAAGTGGGCGGATCATCAGCCAGCCAGCCAATCCGAGTGTTCCGGGGCGGAGATTCCACCGCCATGTTTTCCACGGGAGGAAGGAGCCCAAATCGCCGTTAAAAGTTTCAGCGGAGCACAATTTTATTGTTCTCTCTCTTGTTGCCTTCATTTAAAGCGTATGTAATTTTTACATTTTTTTTTACGTCTAACCCTAACCCTAACCCTTTTACATTGAGAACCCAGATCTGTTTGACTTTTGTTTTAGAACTATTGTTAGGGCAATAAACTCAGTGTAATACGGTGGCCCAGAAGGGTCACAACACAACACATTAACTTTACACACAACACATTAACTTACAACACAACACAATAACTTTACACACAACACATTAACTCCCAACGCAACACATTAACTCACAACACAACACATTAACTCACAACACAACACATTAACTCACAACACAACACATTAATTCACAACACAACACTTTAACTTTACACACAACACATTAACTCACAACACATTAACTCACAACACAACACATTAATTTTACACACAACACATTAACTCACAACACAACACATTAACTTACAACACAACACATTAACTTTACACACAAACACATTAAATCACAACACAACACATTAACTTACAACACAACACATTAACTTTACACACAACACATTAACTCACAACACAACACATTTACTCACAACACAACATAATAACTCACAACACAACACATTAACTCATGGCCCAGAAGGGTCACAACACAACACATTAACTTACCTCACAACACTTTAACTCACAACGGAAGTAAATCAGCAATGGAAGTGCTTTTATTCTGAAATTTCCACTGGGCTGAGCGGCTAACTACCTAACAGAAAGTAACGTCACAGTGAGCTGTGGAGGGAGCATGTTATTGCTACAAGAGAAGCTAGCAGCAGTGTTGCCAGAAACTTTCTCTTTATTATGGTTCTCTTTCCTCGCGCTGCACGCGCGCTCCTCTCCTCTCCTTTCCTCCGCTTCCTCCTCTCACACGCATGTGCGGCCCCCAACACACACTAAGACTGTGGAGAGATGGAGAGGAGAGGAGCAGGCGCAGCATGTGTGTTGGGTACCGCACGTGCCTGTGCGAGAGGACAGAGCGGAAAAAAGGAGAGGAGAGGAGCGCGCGTGCAGCGACAGAGGGGGGTGTCAGAGCGGAGGGAGGAGTGTGCGTTCATATTATGTGTGTTTAGAGGAAAGAGAACCATAATAAAGAGAAAGTTTCTGGCAACACTGCTGCTAGCTTCTCTAACTTTCTCCCTAACTCCCTAACTTTCTGTTAGGTAGTTAGCCGCTCAGCCCAGTAGAAATTTCAGAATAAAAGCACTTCAGTTGCTGCCTTACTTCCGTTGTGAGTTAAAGTGTTGTGAGGTAAGTTAATGTGTTGTGTTGTGACCCTTCTGGGCCATGAGTTAATGTGTTGTGTTGTGAGTTAATGTGTTGTGAGTTATTGTGTTGTGTTGTGAGTTAATTTGTTGTGAGTTAATGTGTTTTGTTGTGAGTTAATGTGTTGTGTTGTGAGTTATTGTGTTGTGTTGTGCGTTAATGTGTTGTGGTGTGAGTTATTGTGTTGTGAGTTATTGTGTTGTGAGTTATTGTGTTGTGTTGTGAGTTAATGTGTTGTGAGTTAATGTGTTGTGTTGTGTGTAAAGTTAATGTGCTGTGTGTAAAGTTAATGTGTTGTGTGTAAAGTTAATGTGTTGTGTTGTGACCCTTCTGGGCCACCGTAGTGTAAGTCTATCTGGCTGAATCGTATGGTTTCTACTCTCGGCTTTTTTAAACACGCGCGGAAAAACTGCAAAACGACAGGTTTTTTCCCTACATTACCTACTCCTTTTTTCCATTAACATTACCCTTTGTACCGGATTCAGTTTGGTTGCTGATGCACAATAAGAAGGGCTCAACTCATCTCTGGTCATTGCGTCTTTCAATGCCTTTAAAACAGCACAAAAGAGCATAGCATTAGTGGACAGCACAAGTGCAAAGGAAAAAAAGCGCGATCAAAACTGGCACCAAAAAACGTAAAAAGATAGTTAAAATAAATGTAAACGATTCTACGGCAGTTTCATGTCAATTGCGTCCATTTTTAAACATCTTTAAAAAGCTAATACCCGTTTTTCAACAGCTAACTTACAATATTGAGGAGACTGCAGAAAACACAGCTCAGACTGCTCACTCCAACTGAACAGGAAGGGGCAGTGACCACGTGGTGTAGGCAGGGTGTGTCGCACTAATTACCTTCCCTGCACAACAGGTAACAGTGTGGAACTAAAGTTTCTAATAAAATAATTGGAAGATTAACAAAGCATTTATTTATATAATGTGTTTACTCAAAATAAAATAAATTAAAAATTAAATCATCACTGTGAAGTTTTGAGAATGTTTATTGAAAGAATCAATTTGCTACACTTTAACCATAGCCATTAATTTTACCCTTAACTTATCAGTTACAGTATTTTCACGACTATAAAGCGCACTAAAAAGTCATGAATTTTCTTCCGCCAGCAGGGGGCGCCCTATGAGCCGGTGCGCCTATTGTGTAGTTGTGGGTCGTAGAAGAAGATGGAGTGAGGGAGGGAGAGAGACGTAAAGGCCAAGTGAAACCTAACTGCAGTGCAACTATCTACATTTTAAAGCCTTCTATGCTCCTTCTACCTCATAATAATCCTCAACCATTTCAGTACAGGAGGAGTGAGCAGAAAAGCAGCTGGAACACTGCTTAAAGCTGCTGCTTTCGCTAGCGCAAAGGAGAAATGCAGAGAGAGACTGGCACAGTTCTGTGTGTTTGTGTCTGTCTGTGTGTGTGCTGAGAGGAGCAGGTTTTCCCCAGCCCCTATGAAGAAGGGAGACCAGCAAGTCTGTGTCTCTGTGTATGTGTGTGTGCTGAAAGCAGCGCCGTTTTCTAGCATAGGAAGAAAGGAGACTGACCGCGAGGCGTCTGTGTGTGTGCTGTGTGTTTAGCGCTTGTACGAGCGCGCAAGTGAGCAACCATTCAGTTTGTGATCAGTTAGGGAGAACAGTAACAAAATAAAAATGTTTCCTCTAAAAAAACAGAGACTGGATGTTTTATTAACCCCCTCTAGAAGCGCTGAGGTTCTGAACGGGGCATTAACGTGCGCGCGCCTTAACACCCGGTGCACCTTTTGTATGTGTCAAAGACGGGAAAATCCCCCGTGACTGAGACCGCGCCCTAACATCCGGTGCGCCCTATGGTCGTGAAAATACTGTACCTAATCCTCCGTTACTTTACCCTTAGCCTCAGCATATTTACCTATTCTTTTTTTTTAAACTTAGCATTACCCTTAACTTTACCCCTTACTTTTACCCTTAGCTATACATATTTACCTAAACCTTTTTTGTACATTGACATTACCCTTAAAATTAATCTTAACTCTACCTCTTAATTTTACCCTAAGCTTAACCTATTACCCTAAACTCTTATTTTTTCCCTAATTCTTCCCCCAACATTATTGTTAACTTTAACCGGTGGACCGAGTGGTTTGACGTAAATCCTGCAGCCTTTAACCCAAGCCTTCAACCCAAGCCGTGCATGTTTGGAGATTTCAGCATTCCTTCTCCATTTGGATTTGATCTTTTAACGCTGCCGCCTGTCTCAGCTTCTGAGCTTTCCTCCGTGGACGTCCAGAGTGGAAACGTTGATGAGGTCTTGCAGGATTTGAACCATGTTTGTGGGAATTTTAGACATTATTGCTCCTTTTAAGGTTAAATGCTGTAAACCGTCCCCGGAGCCTTGGATCAACAAACACACTCGTGCGCTCAGACACCCCTGCCGTTGCGTGGAGCATAAATGGGAGAAAAGACGGTCTTCACGTGTCATTTGAGATTTTGAAAAACTCCTTGACTGAGTATCAGGCTGCTGTGAAAAGTTCCACGTTTCTGTCAAATGTGTCTGAGAACATCAGCAAGCCTAAGATCCTTTTGAATCCTTTAAAGTCTGTTAACAGTTTTTAACATTTTTTACTGACAAGGTCAGTATCAGGTTTTTACCCTCTCTTTGGACCCCTGACCCTCTGTTTGGGACTTTCAATGCAGTGTAAAAGCAAAGGATTGTGGGAAACCCTCAGATGATAGATGGTGACATCAGAACTATGTCATAAGTGAAAATGACCATAAATGGTTCAATAATTATTCCTCAATGTAATCTTGGCTGCTGGAGAAACTTGTCAAATCTTTCATCTTCCATTTTTGTCCCTTTAGTAGCATTTAACTGTTCAGGCTGTTGGATTGGCAGTTGGAGACGTTTAACGCCTCACTTCTTTCTCCAGTCAGAGCATCTGTGCTCACAGATGATCAGCTGATGTTCTTTGTGTTTCTATCTGCCATTGCAGGTCTGTTTCTGAATGGAATCATTTGTTTTTTGAAGGCTGTCAGTTCTGTTGTGTTAAAAACTTAAAATGTGTTCATGACAGAAGTGCTTTTATTCTGAAATTTCCACTGGGCTGAGCGGCTAACTACCTAACAGAGATACATGCATGCTGCCGCACGTGCACGTGCACACTGCCACACTGCTCCCTGTCTGCTTCATCCCTCCTTCTAACCTACAGTGTATTGATGGACAGATATTTTCCACTCATCTTCGTGTCAGATTTTTACCCATGATGGAATATTTGTCTTTCCAGCAGATCTGGTATAATTGTTACAGCTTAAAAGAATAACTGATCCAAATCAGTGCTTGTATCCCCCCCCTTTTTTCACCTTTCTTCCCTTTACTCTCTTCCACCACCACCACCACCCCCCCCACACACACACATTTTTTCCCTCTTCCTCCCCACACAAACTAAATGTAACAAATAAAGAAATAAATAATACAACAAAAAGGGGTACATTCAATCTACACTCTGGCTTCTAAAGTTCTATAACCTCTATTTGTGATAGTAAAACCTGTCCAACACTAAAGGCCTGCAGCTCTAATCTGTTTGCTAAGTTGTTGGACAGAACAAGTGTAAAAAAAAAACAATGAGCTAGCTTTCAGCCGCTGTAGCTAAATGGATAGAACAGCTAGCAGACCAATCAATATCGTTGACGATGGGTATGAAATGATACACATTGCAAGCAACGACCCAGCCTAGCAACTTCCCTCTATAGCTACTACTGTGAAAAACATCAGCAACCTATAGGAAGATGAGAAAGATAAAAAGACCCATGCAGCTCAATGGGGATCACTGGACTTCTCTCTGTAATCACAATTACCTGGAGGTTACAGGGCATTAATTGGATTCAGAGTGGAACTGAGGTCAAATGTTTTAACTGTTCTGGAAACAGAAGAGCATCATGTTGCTAATGCTGCACTGAGCACTTTCTGCATGTGTCCAGACAGCAGAGTATTGAACATAAAGTCAGCAGACTGACTACAGCAGAGAGACAGCTCCTGTTTGAGCACAACGCCGTACATGGTTCATAGTATCTACCATGGCAGTTTCTCTGCAGAGCATTTGTGTGAAGGGAAATTGTTTTATTATTATCATTGTTTAAATGTATTTGTTTAAATGTGGGGTTAAATGTTAACTCAGATTGACCTTTTTACCTCTTCTGAAAACAGTTATGTTTTTTTTTTATCTGTTTCTCATCCCAGCTAGGATGAAGGGGTTTTAAGACACACTGTCCTGAGCTGATAAGGAATACTGTTTGAACTTAGAATAGACCCAAATGGGTCATTATACGACACCCCCTTATAAACTTTTCTCTTTGTCTGGAAATTGTATCCTCCTACTTCTGTTCTTAATGAAAGGTGCATAGGTGAAGCAATTCTTTGAAAAGAGAAGCACGGTGGACGTCTTCTGTCACTCTTGCTTTTCTCCCTTGTGCATGACAAACTTGATTCTTGTTGTGGTCTGTTGTTTCTAATTGTGTTTTTCTTTAATGTCTATATACATTTATCAGAACATCTGACAGCACAATAGCTAAATGCAGGAAGTTATGTCCATGCTCAACATAGTCCTGCTATGTAGCAGAGCTGGAACACAAGCAGATTAATCATCATCAGAAGAAAGAGTCCCTCACACAGGATCTGATACCAAGTGGAACAGGAAATGATCAAGCTCATACTGAGAAACACAGAAGCACTGACAGATGGTCCTATATCCAACCAATGTCTCCATGGAAACCCTTGCTGAACTGGATGAGCTGAAGAAGCTGGAGGAAGTGCTAAAGCACTGTAGCTAGCTTATTGTTACCTGTCTGTTTCCCTTTTTATTAAGATGAAATTCATGATATATATTTCTATTAAAGGTTTATCAGGGATCCTGGAGGACAGAGGTTTGTGTCCTGATCAGTGGTGCTGCCAGCATTGTGTCATCTGTCCTGAGTGATGAAACCTGTGAGGATGAGCCAGCAGAGACCAGAGGTGTGGAGGTCAGTCAGTTCTTTACTCAGGGAGGACCATAGCGGAGGCCTAGAAAGCAAGAACCACAGGAGGAGCCCCCACACCCTAAAAAAGAGCTGCTCTTCTTCTAATTCCAGAGTCTTCATCTGATAAAGACCAGGGGCCTCATTTATAAACGTTGCGTACGCACAAAAGAAGGCGTACGCCACTCTCTACGCAATAGTTGAGATTTATAAAAAGCAAACTTGACGGGAAAATGTGCGGTCCTTCACGCAAGCTCTGACCCAGGCGTACGCACAAAAACGAGTGAAATGAGAAATGGCGACACCGTCGGCAGATGGAAGAAACACGTGAAAGTGAGAATGACAACACTGCCTCATGAATAACATGAAGACTTCACAAAGCAAGTCTCACAATAACAGCTACATGAACACCCGTTTGATCCATCAGCAGTGAAACAAACAAAAAAAGAAAATCAAACGAAAATTACAACAGAAATTCAAATGAACACATATTTGCAAAAAGAAAAGTGAAATATGATCTGCAATATTGGCATGTTGTTAATTCATCCTCATAAATAATATAGTTAACAGAACGAAATAATGTACTAAACTGATATTCTCCTCAGTGTGTCCGTCTGGAGGAGCAGATATAGTCCAAGTCAAAGTCAAAGTCAAAGTCAGCTTTATTGTCAAATATGCTGCATCCGTAAGACATACAGCACAGATGAAATTGCTTTCCTCCCACCCCACAGTGCAAGCAGCCTATAAAATAATAAACAAACGACTTAAAAAATATTTTTTTAAAAACAATAAATCCTTGAAACACAAAAAGATAAAGCCAAAAGAAAAGCCAAAAACGCTGAATGTAGGGGAGAGAGGAGCCGCTGCGTGAGCACGCGCCGCCAGATACGTGCGAATCAGACAGACAGACAGACAGACAGAGAGACAGACAGATGTATTAATTGTCCACTGGGGAAAGTTGTTTTGATAGTAAAACATTTCTTCATAAACTATGGAATTATGGTATTCATGCATATGTCTTTAGTTTGTTTTATTTTTGATACAACAATGTATGGCGTATGTCTCAACCATTCAGAAAGCAACAAGAAATTACATTTGATGATCAATTTCCCATTTCCACGTGGATTATTACCGACATCTGTAGCTTGTCATCAATGAAATGGATGGAAATAAAATGCCCCATCACAATGCGTAATGACCACAATGGCTGATCTTGGATCTTAGAAGATGTGGCAAATGGAAGAATTGGGAGTGAACGCATCTTTAGACAGCAAGAAGACTTGCTGGCAAACGAGGACCAGTGGCTTATGAGCCGGTTCCCACTTCCTCCAGTCGTCCTGTTGGAGCTTTTGGGGGGGTGTCACCCGGTGCATCAGGTGCGTTGTGCCCCCCCCCCCCTGCCTCAGTCACCACTCCACGTAAAAGGGATTCCCCAATAATTGCTGCCACTCTCTCATCAAGAGGGGTCAGCTCCGGTGTCCCCTGTCCCCCACCCGCGGCAGAAAAACGTCTGGAGATGCAGCGCCAGACGTTTTTCTGCCTCGAATTTGATGTCCGCCTTTTCGGCATTAGTAATGCCCACACTGTGCCCTCCAAACAACACTTTTCTCCTCTTTCCACCTCGCCGACGATAACTTCTACTTCACATTGAGTGAAGTTACGTTTTTTTGATTTCCTCTCTGTGTTTGCCATGGTTTCCCAATCAATGAATATTCATTTGTGGGCGTTTCACGGACTATTTATGGGCAACTATGGGCGTGTCATGAAGCTGCAAAAGCTGCGCAGCATTTAGAATTGGTTGTGATTTATTAAGGGAAAGATGCGTAGGATATGCGTGCGCACGGTTTTATAAATCCGAATATTTCTGTGCGTACGCACGTCCTATGTTTCATCCGTACGCCACTTCTGATGCAAATCCTACGCAAAGTTTTATAAATGAGGCCCCAGGACTGCATTGAGAACTGAGTGGAGCTACAAGGCAGAGCCCACAGTAAGCTTGGAGGACTGGCCCCTCCACAGACAGAGTGAGAAAGTCTTTAGTCCCTCCTGCTTTGAGTCCAACAAAATATCGTCTGCAGCTGCTGGTTCTGCTCAAAGTTTGGAAAACTGGCTGGCTTGAGGTTCTGACATGTTTTTTAGGCATATTTGTTAGGATTTATTCCGGTCTGAACCCTTTTAACAGTTTTTTTTTCTTCATGACAAGCATTTTTGTTTAGCTGTAAATTAAACACATATAATTACTTGTTTTAATAACTAAATGACAGTTTTTCATTTCTAGTGGTAAATGAATCTGCAGTCATTTCTGGTTTCAGTGACTGAATGATTCTCTGACCAAAGAACACTTTGTGTGTTTTTGTTGTTCTAGTGACATTCAAAGGAAGTGTCTGTTTTAGATTCAATATTTAAAGATCTTTTCAAACTATTTTCTTCAAATAGATTTCATGTAGAATCCTTTGAATGGTTTTCTGAAAACTGGAGGCTGAAACTAATTTGGACGCCAACTTGAACTTTCTACAGGCCGATCTGTGAACATTTTTCTGACATGAAATGGATCCGTGTTCTAAAATAGGTTGGAGATCCTGATTTACAAGATCCTGATTGAAACAGATCAGTTTCTATCAATCATCAGAACAATCAATTCAATTGATGAAGAAAATCTGAACCAATCATCAGTTTGTTTCAAACACGGCTGCAGACAGAAAATCTTCCAGTGAAACATCAGAAAGTTCTTCACCTGATCCGTTCTTCTCATCCTTCAGGGAGTTCAGCTTCTTTACTGACCTCAGAGTCTGCAGTCTGCAGTCTGGACTCTCCAGAAAACCACACAGATGAACAACTCCTGAATCCTGCAGGTTCTGGTTCCTGCTCAGGTCCAGTTCTGTTATATTAGATGGGTTTTTCTTCAGAGCTGAGACCAGAACTTCACAGTTGATCTCTGACAATCTGCAGTTCTCCAACCTGCAATCAGACAGAAAAGTGTGTTCAGGAGCAGTGATGCAGCTGGAGGTCCAGGAACTTGGTCCATTCAGTCAGGTGGGACCCGCCCTGATGACAGACTGACAGATGACATTTTCACTGTTTGCTCATTTCTTTTGGATTTGGACCCAAAAACATGATCAGGAATGAAAATGACATAGATGAGAAATGACTAGAAATGAAGTTCAAACAGACAAGGAATTGAAATGTCATTGATCATCATTAATTATTAATGACTAAATATTTAACATTTTATAGATTTAAAGCTTCCATTTATAAAGTGTCAGACTAAATTGTATTTCTTCATCTTGAATCCTAAATGGTAAAATATATTTTCAAATGATCACATTGCAGAAAAACAGCTGAAAAAGTCTTTAGTTCTCCTCTGAAAGCATTTCCTGACATCTCTAAACTGTAGAGGGGCCTTGAAAAACATGAGGATCCATGGGACCCAAAATGTCTGAATGTGGCCCTGAAGAGGAGCTGCTGATGGTTCTGCTGCTAGTCTAAGGGTTTCTGCAGGTTCTACTGTTAGTCTAAGGGTTTCAGCTGGTTCTACTGGTAGTCTAAGGGTTTCAGCTGGTTCTGCTGTTAGTCTAAGGGTTTCAGCTGGTTCTGCTGTTAGTCTAAGGGTTTCAGCTGGTTCTACTGGTAGTCTAAGGGTTTCAGCTGGTTCTACTGGTAGTCTAAGGGTTTCTGTTGGTTCTGTTGGTAGTCTAAGGGTTTCAGATGGTTCTGGTTCTGCTGTTAGTCTAAGGGTTTCAGATGGTTCTGGTTCTGCTGTTAGTCTAAGGG
>JAUDJI010000169.1:0-22759 GCA_037389245.1 Oryzias sinensis | reverse complement strand
GATCGGAGCTGCAGTGAAGAGGACGGCGGTGTTTGTGGGAGTTGGAGCTGAAGATCGGAGCAGGAACCATGTCTTCCCTTCAGTCTCTGAGAGAGTTGATCAGCGAGCGACTAGCTGCTGCTGCTGAAGAAATCTGCAGACTCTGTGAAGGAACCATCGTCCAGTACGAGCAGGAGCTCTGTCGTCAGCGCAGACTGCTGGATGTCATCTGGAAACCACAGCTGCAGCTACACAACATAGGTATATCACCTAAATAAAAGAAACAGAGAAGCCCTTTAAGCTTCATGCTTTTCTTTTTGGGGACCCGTCTGTCACTCAGTGGGGGTTCTACACTAACTCACTCTCCGGGCGAGTAACCTTCCCAGGGCACACGTAGAAATTTGATGACTTCCTTTTGTGTTCTCTATCTTTAATATTTGTCAATTTTACACAAAAAAGATCTTGAATTTTATAAACTAAAGGGGTATATAAGCTCCGTCACACAGGGGGCCTAGATTCAAAACATGCTTTAGGTTTTGGGCCGAACAAGAAACACTAAAGCTAAACTTTTACAACTTTTAAAACTGTTGCATCTTGATCCAAAAAAAAGGTTTCAAACATAGAAGTGGGTGCAACAGTTTTAATTTGCATAACTGAACCTCTCTCTCCTGATATCATGTCTGTTCCAATTTCCTCTTGTTCAACACACAAAGCCACAACTCAACTAAACTTAATACTTTACGTTAGGGCTGGGCGATATGGCCTAAATATAAAATCTCCGATTTTTTTTTTTATTCCAATCCCCGATTGTTTTTCCCGATATTTTTCCCCCCCACCCTACTTAAGGAAATCAATAAGTACAAACGGCAGACAAGTTCAAGCAAATGTTGCTTTTATTTAATCAAACCCAAGACAAATGTAACCCCCATTTCTGGGATGAATAATAAATAAATGAACACACTCTTGGAATCAAAGTTAAGTCTAAGATTTTTCTTCTTACTACCTTTTTGGACTTGTGTTTAAATAATTTTGTCTTGTTCTATATTATTTTTGTCTTGTTTTGTGTAATTTCGTTATTCTAAACTTGTTTTCACTTGTCCAAAATAAAAAGGTTACTTACTTAAAGTCCCAGCTGTGTTTTAAGTCACACTTTGTAGTCTAGACTAAAAGGAGACAAACATTCACCTTGACAGTAGCACCATTTTCAAAAGGATTAACAATACAGCTCATATCTGGGGTCTAAGGCTTTAAAGAAATTAATAAACCCCGTTTTCTCCACAGAAAAGATGATGAAGCAGCAGGAGTCCCCCCCGCGGCCGACACCTCCAAAAGCAAAATCCTACAGCGGCCGCGTCTCAAATGAATATATCGGTACAAGTAATTTTTTTATTAACAAATAACAGTAACAACCAATTATCTAACTAATGAACCAATTATACAGGCGTTGTAGAATCAGTATGTGTGTGTGTCAGGGCGCGTGCGTGTGTAAGAGGACTGGGCGCGTGCGAGCCTTTGACTCCGATGGGCTTTAGGCAGCGTGGGGGGGGTCTCTTCCTTCACATCTGTGGCAGTAAACCCAGACCAGTTCCATCAACAGATGATTTCATTCCTTTCTTGGGAACAAACTTCCCACTCTCACCGCTAGCCATGCTGTCGCTTGCTGCTACGTGTGTCGATTGTCATGTGCCATACCGCCGTGTGAAACTAAAGCTACGGAAGCTCTGGGGAGCCAAAAATGCGCCACATAAAAACTCGATTTAGTTATTTCTGAAATCGCCCGTAACAAAAAATTCGAATTAATTAATTTAATCGATTTATCGCCCAGGCCTAGTCTCTGGTGCTGTGTGTGTCTTTGGTCCTGTGTGTGTGTCTTTGTGAAACATATCAGAGGGATTTGATTATTTAAAAACCTGTTATTGTGAAAATCATGTTTAGGTCTCATAAAACATTAAAAACGTAATTACAGAACTCATCAGTGGGATTACTCCAAAATATTTGCCATTTTCCTAATTTTGTACAACACCAACATTAAAATCCTCCAAAATCCTCAATACTTTCATAAACAAATGATCTATTGTTTATTTATGGTCTGGAAAAAATGCAGCTGTTTTCCAGCCTGCATTACCTGCTGTCTTTATTTAGACGTTACTATCACCAACTAAACAACCGTAAAAATAAATGGATATGGAAAATACAGACAAGTATTAAAAATGTCTGCAATAGTTAGTGAAGAATGACATTATTAGAATGAGCTGAGTAATTTAAGCCAACCGCTGATCCAGGTGTTCCACAATGGTCTCCGTGTGCCGTTTCACCTCGCAACCTACACCCACTACCCCTCCCCTTCTCCTCCTCACACACACGCACCTCTTTCTCAAAGGCGGGAACACCGATTCACAAGTTTCAGGCCGTTCCATCCTCTGCCATATATTTCATGACAGCAGAACTGAAGTGCATTAATTACTCAATAGCAAGCACTGAATCACCACCCTTAAGTACCGTTGTGCCCAAGTCTAAATTAAATATCCTCTTACTTAGTAGCGGCTCCACTTGACATGTCAGAATCTGCTCCCCGTGACCCATGCTCATCATTAGCCCTTTAAATTGGAATACAATTAAAATTCGATTACAATTTATTCACAAAAATCTGGACTTTCTGATTAATGCACTGATTGTAATTTCAAAGCATTTTATTGGGTGAAATCTCACATTAATGGATTACTCAACCGTCTCAACCTATTCTCTAAATCTACATTACATGAATCATAAGAATGCCCAGACATTGTGTAATTTATTTGATCTATTTCAACTTTTGTAATGGACCCTTATTTTTATGGATTATTTTTTTAAGTTATATTTATTTTAAAAAAAAATTTGTCTACCTAATTGAATAGTGATAGATAGCTGTGGAAAACATTGATGATGTCATGATTGTGAGTTTCCCACAGATTTCAAAAATGCCCCACAGCTGCTCACAACAGAGGACACACTTTGGACTTGGTTATTACCTACAGCAGGGGTGGGCAATTCCAGGCCTCGAGGGCCGGTGTGTCTGCACGATTTCCAGATAGTCTTGCCCTACTCATGGCTGATTACCTGGTTCAGGTGTGTCCAGCCAATAATCTTGCCCTACTCATGGCTGATTACCTGGTTCAGGTGTGACCAGCCAATTAGAACATGCCAGAGCAGGGTATGCTGGAAAACATGCAGGAATGCGGCCCTCAGTGCCCACCTCTGACCTACAGCCTGTCTGCTCGAGGGTCCAGTCTGTCCAGTTGTGTATTTTTGTGTACATCTTTCCAAAACTGTCCAGAAGCCACTTGTGTACACATTCCAATGTACACATCTGGAGCAGCTGCTTGTGCTGGTGGAACCACACCCCGGTGTGTTCAAGTCCCGACTGTGCGCCATAAATGCAGATGCCAGTAACATGTGTCACACATGATCCATGAGTGTTCATTGATGTTTTTTTATCAGACACTACTGTGTGTTTGTTTCTGTCACCAGTGGAATCATCACTTTCCTTCTCTAGAACCAGAAGAACAAACTGGAAGGCGGGAGTTCAACCATCACCCTGAAACAAAGTTCACCTTTAAACTGTGTCAATGTTAGATGGAGAAATAGAATAGAATGTAGAAGATTAGAAGAACTTAGAAATGGAACCTGTGTAAATCACTTAGCATTGAATTTTAATTAAATAATGACAATTTTGATTATTTTTTTTCCAATTTTAAATTAATTACACATTTGTTAAATAATATAATGGTATCTATATTTATTGCTTCAATTAGTCTCTTGTTGTCCTCCAGACTCCTCAGACATATTTATATTCCAATGATCACAGAGTTTATTGAAGCTTGACAAAACCCAAAAGTCCTAAAAACGTATAAAAGGCTCCTTGTTGTGTTTTTGTCCCTGCAGTTCTCCCCCAGCATTGGATGACTGAAGAGGCAGATCAATGCAACCAGCAGAGGAACTTTAGAGCGGAACAGGAGGAACCAGAACCTCCACAGATTAAAGAGGAACTGCAGAGCTTTAATGTAACTGATAGTCAGGATGAAGAAGAAAACCAAAATGAAGAATCAACATCAACTACAGATGAAGAGACAGACCCACAGAACAGAGATCAGAGGAAGAGGAGGGACAGAAGTCATGTCCAAAATGTGGACAGCTCTCACATGTCAGCAGGTCACTGTGACTCTGATCTTCATCTCCACACTATCGGTATGTTCACTTCAACAACGGTTCTATCTTGAGCTTCAAGCTCTCCAAACATGCAGTCCATCAACAGCGTGTCCTGAAAGAGTCTCTTCTGTCCCCTCCAGTTGAAAAGACGGAAGACATTGTTGGTCAGTGCAGCCGACAACATTCTTCAAATCATATGATCTTAGTTAGTCCCTCCAGCTAACGACAAACAGGAAACCTTAACAGATCAAAGAGAAAATTGTTAGCAGATAAAAAAGAACAATCTGTTTTGTCGTCTGTGGTTCTAAGTTTGTTGTTCAGTTCTTTTCAGCAGATTTCTCTGTCAAACCCAAAACCCCATCTAAACCTCTTTGATGTCTCCATGTCTCCAATTCCAGACATTCAGACAGATTCTATTTCCAAAACTACATTTCAAGCTAAAACCCAAAGACAGGGTCCTGCTCATGGATCTGCAGACAGAAAAGATTCAAACCTGAACACATCAGTGAAAAACTGCTTAGAGTCAGAATTGTTCTCCATCTTTTCTGGACTGATTCTTCCTCCAGTGCAGCTTCATCTTCATCAAACTGCTCCTCATTGGTGGGTGGAAACACAACAGGGAGGTTTTTCTGTGTCCAGTTCAGCTCCATGAATGTTCAGGCTGTTTAATGTCAGTGATTTCAGTTTAGAAAAACTGCATCTCTGCTGAGATTTGCCTCACTTCCATAAGAACCTCAGCAGCATCAGGATCATTTTGTTGATGGTTTGTCTGTGGAATGACATTTCATACTCATAGCTTCAGTGGAGATCAAGAGTCTGGAACCTTTAACACTAAAAGAACCATTTGATCCAGTTTCTTCCAGACCAAAACCCAACAAGACCCACCAAGTTCCACTTCACTGTTTAACAAAATACTTTTTATTTCTGTTTTTCTGACTGCTAAGAAAATCATTTATTAAATGTAGCTTTTAAAAATTTCCCAAAAATTAAATTATGACAGTGTTTTCAGAACTGTCATGAGATGAATTCTTTGTGTGATTAATCAATCACTAACTATTACGTCATTTCATGAATCTATTTTTAATCTAACCTAATAATTGCTGTAAAAAGCCTGATTGAAAAGAGCTATTTATCTGAGGGCTACATGCTATGTATCCCATCATGTATCAGACTTGTCCCATAATGCAAGTCAGGTCCATAAATATTGGGACAGAGACTCATTGTCAGCATTTTTTAATTTGAATCGAAACGAACAAGATGTGTTCCTCCACGCCTAATGTTTTTAGCACGTATTAGCTTAATGCTAAACCTTCTTCCAGCCAAGAAAGAAGCACTGGCTGCACGGATTTAAAAATTATGAGCGAGCAGGCCCTTAATAATAATCAGAACAGTAATAAAAGCACATTTAGAAGATCTTCTCCTGCAACTTCACGCTGATTTTGCTGTTCCAGGACAGCTATAGCCCCATGAACGGCTCTATCAGATTTCACCATGCTAAACTTTTGCCGTTTGCTGGTTGGGCTAACACCCACTGACATCATCGCCCCACATCCCTCCTGGAAATGCAAACTGGAATTGAGTTTTGAAACACTATTCGCAGAGTGGATGTGAAAACGAAAATCCCCTCTTTGCATTTGTTTTAATTATGACGCAGAATAAGCGGTTTTAATGTAGAAAAAGAAAACGTATTTTGAACGATTGATTTTTTTATTTTAATTTTGAGTCATTTGATTCAGTTACATTGTGAAAATGAAAAAGCATTTCTGTTACTGATTATAATTGGTAACGCTTTCTTTTAGAGTACTTACATTGTACTTAAGTGGTATTTACGTGGTAATTATTGTGTAACTACTGGGTACTTTTAGGGTACTTACATGGTTCTTTTTATGGAATTTACTGGGTACTTACATTGTACTTTTTATGGAATTTACTGGGTACTTACATGGTACTTTTTATGGAATTTACTGTGTACTTACATGGTACTTCAATAGGAAAATACTAAAATGAACTAACAAACTGACTAAGCTATACTGGCATCCCTGCCCTTAGACCCCCCTTCGCGGTAAGGAAAAACTCCTAAAAAAACTGAGTCCGGAAAAAACGAAGAAACCTCAGGGGTGCCCATATGAAGGAGGGATTCTCCCCCAGGACGGACAGGCGATTTACCAGAACTCTTAGAGAAGAATGAAATTATCTAACACAACAACTACAAATATAAAGTCCAGCAGACGAGCTTCATCCAGCCGTGTTTGGGGGGGAGAGTCAAAGGCGCGAGTCGAGCCGGAGACAGGAACCACAGCGACAGTGGCTCAGGTGGTTGACCGGGTCGTCCAATGATTGAAGGGTTGGCGGTTCGATCCCTGCTCCCACCAGCCAAAATATCGTTGTGTCCTTGGGCAAGACACTTCACCCTCCTTGCCTCCAGTGTGGCTCCACTGGCGTGCGTGAATGATCCCCGTGATGGTCAGAGGGGCCGTAGGCGCGAACTGGCAGCCACGCCTCTGTCAGTCTGCCCCAGGGCAGCTGTGACTACAACCGTAGTTACCATCACCAAGTATGAATGAGGAGTGAATGAATAATGGACACATTGTAAGCGCTTTGAGTGTCTTGAAAAGCGCAAATAAATCCAATCCATTGTTATTATTATTACAGCCAGGTGTAGGAGCAGGAGCAGAGACGAGGTACTTGGTCAGGTACAGAGCAGAGACGAGCCAGAGGCAGGATCCACAGCCAGGTGTAGGAGCGGGAGCAAAGGCGAGGTAGACGGTCAGGAACTGGAGCACGGATGAGCCAACTGGAGTCTGGAAGCACTCCCACTCCCCAGGAGGGGAGAGGAAAAGAGGGACAATACATGAATCGCACTGTACCAAACAGAGGCATGGAGAACTAAATGATAAATGATGATCAAAAATAGAGAACAGAGGAAGGGTAGAAGTAAATGAGAAAAGAGGACAATTTAAGTCTGCACTCACGTTTCATGGTATTTACCATAAATTTACCACAGAAACTACCCCTTAAGTACACTGAAACTGGACTGTAAAAGAGAGTCAGCCCTATTTCCACTCAACTACATGGTAATTTCAGTACTAAATACTGGGTATGTTCACTTGAATATTACTTGGTATTTACCATTTAAGTAAACTAAAACTGGACTGTAAAAGCAATGGCGTGCGGGCCGCTGGCTGGCCAGTAGACAGAGACAGCCAGCTGATATTGTAGTTTGGGGTCGAATAGGAATAATAATATTCAGGGCTTGTCTTTTATTAACATACTCTTTACATGAACCCTCCAACTAGAAAAACAGAGTCGTCCATATTTGCATCTTCTGCAGCAGACAGATTGTTTGTCTCTATGTGATCCTCTAATGTCAGCAGTGCAGATATCGCTGAAATTGATGTGGTTCCGTGGGCTCACCTGCTGGCCTGTTCTCCTCCCCCTCCATTCATCCCCTCTGCCACATAATAAAACTTTAAGTTAAGAACTTAACCCCGGTTCTCTGAAACATGAGTGAGGTATCTCACTATGGGACACGCCCCCTGCGCTGTCCCCCAGAAGCTCTTTTTCATTACGCCAGTCTTGACTGGCAGACAGAAGGTGACGTCTGCTCTCAGGAGGCGGGACTTTCTCCTGCTATAAGAGCCGGACGCCATCTTCTCTCCTCAGTCTAAGTAAGCACACCTCTTCTCGCTCCAGGCAAGGAGGGTGATCTGGTGAGATACCTCACTCGTGTTTCAGAGAACCGGGGTTAAGTTCTTAACCTAAAGTTCTCTTTCAACATTCGTTTCGGTATCTCACTATGGGATGTAGAGACTCCTGTATTGCCAGATAAGCTTACTCCGAAGACCAACAGAGAACAACCAGGCTGATCATACAGGTGTAGGTGTGGACCCCACTAGGGTTGGGCGATGTCCCTTAAATTGGCCGTTGACGATGTATGCAGTCAACCATCGGAATAGACGATGTCATCGTCGCGGGGGGGGGGGGGGTATTTTTACATTTTTCGTTGCTATTCGTTATTTTACTTTTTTTAATTTTATTTCCCAACTAATGACTAATCCGCGATGATCCACTATAAACTGAGGGAAGTGTCTTTAAAAAAAAAAGTAACAAACAAAATAGAAAAGAAGTAGTCGGCTCCCGCACTTAACTAGTGAAGTGGACCGGCGGAGCGGACTTCCAGCTTTGTGTTTGATGGGAAGGGGGGGGGGGGTGCTTTGTTACATGAGCGGTATGTGTGGGAGATTTAAGACTGCGATCCGTCCCGCAGCTCTAGGGGTACAAGCAACCGAACTCAGAACTGGGTCTAAAGTGTGTGTCTGAGCACAGCTCGGATCGTCAGCAGACACACAGCGGTTTGAGCTTCAAAGCAGAAATGTGGCTCAGTCCTTAGAAAACATTCAAACAATCACGTGGATTTGTGTTTCCAGTCGTGTCCCGACTAAATAAAGGCTGATGTTATTACCACATGTTTACGTGCAGCGCCACTCAAAGCTAATGTTGTTAGCCCGTGTAAGCATACTGCTAATCCTGGCTTCGTTTAGAAAAAGCACTGACCACACAGATCAAAATTCAAATGATGAGCAAACAGGTGTTTCATAATAACCGTAACATTATTAAAAGCACGTTTAAAAGATCTTCTCGTATTTTACCGAGCTGACATGTCAATGTATATAGCCGCTCGGCGCTGTTATCGTTTTGTATTGAATTGTTACATTCAATAAAGTTTGGGAAAAAAAGCCGCTCGGCGGAAGTTGTATCCCCTTCCGGTTTTCAAACCCTACTGCGCATGTGCAAATGATTTATTCCGACCGAAAGTGTGACCTTAGTGAACGTTTTTATATTCTGAAAACATTTTTCTGGGCCCATCTACACGCTTGGATTCTAATCCTTCCATTGATCCCATCAAGATATTTTGTACATGTAACCGCGGCTTATGGCGTCAACTCGCAACGTGGCGGGAGCGCGGCATCACGATGGTGGTCTCTCCATCGGGATGTCAGTCACCCATCACGATGGACGATGATATCTTCCATCGGCACAACCCTAGACCCCACACCTAGCACTGTGTGAGGCAGCCCTGGTCTAGTGACATCCAGTCTATAAAATCTGATGAAAGTGTGAGGCGTTGCCTAACTGGCAGCCGTGCACACATCATCCAGAAAGATGCCCTGAAAAACTGCCCATGATGATGCCATGCTGCGAGTGGAATGAGCGCGCAGGCCCGCCGGGGGTGTTAACCCCTTGCTGTTATAAGCCATGGTTATAGCGCCCACAACCCAGTGTGACAGGCGTTGTTTGGTTATAGGCTTTCCTTTGTGAGGAGAAGCCCACGACACAAACAGCTACTCAGATTTTCTGAAGCCAGCCGTCCTCTCCACATACATGCGCAGCGCCCGCACAGGGCGCAATGTGTGAAGCCTCTCTTGCTCCGTAGAGGAAAAAGGAGGCGGATTCAATTCCAAAAACTCAATGGGGTGGCAAGGTATGGTAGGGTTGAAAACCTTGGGCATAAATGCCGGATTCGGTCTCAACAAAACCTTAGAATCCCCTCTGGAGAACTGCAAACAGGACGGGTGAACTGACAACGCATGGATGTCGCTCACTCGTTTAGCAGAAGCTAGTGCAATAAGCAGAGCTGTTTTAAAAGAGAGCGCTTTGAGGCTGACTTGCCTCAGTGGCTCAAACGGTGCGCACGACAGTGCGTCCAGCACCACCGGTAAATCCCAAGGAGCAACAAGGCTTTTCGACACCGGTCGGAGCCGACGTGCGCCCCTCATAAACTGACAAATAAGCGGATGCTGGCCCACTGTTTTGTCATTAACACCTATGTGACAGGCGGATATGGCCGCCAGATACACTTTAATGGTGGAAAAGGACAAACCTTTTTCAATCAGTTCCTGAAGGAACGATAGAATGACTAGGACTGGGCTCTGGAAAGGCATTACGGCCATTTTTACGCACCAGTCCTCAAAAACGCGCCATTTGGCGCCGTAGGCGGAGCAGGTGGACCGCGCTCTGGCACTCTGGATCCTGTCCACGACGTTCTGCGGGAGTCCCGCTGCCATGAGATTCAGCCTCTCACGAGCCAGGCCCACAGAGCCAGGCGTTCCGGATGAGGATGAAAAATTTCCCCGCGGGCCTGCGACAGGAGGTCCCTGCGTAAAGGCAGAGGCCACGGTTGGCTGTGCAGCATCTGAATGATGTCCGCTAGCCAGTGTTTCCCGGGCCACCGAGGGGCTACGAGGATGAGAGAGTGTTTCCCCATCCGAACCCTGGTGAGAGTAGGGGCAATCAACTCCAACGGTGGGAACGCATACAGAAGTCGGCACGGCCACTCGTGCGTCCACCCCCAGGGGGGCGCTCTGGTCCGTCAGAGAGTAGAACATTTGACACTGGGTGTTCTCCGCTGACGCAAAGAGATCGACCTCTGCTTGACCGTAAATGCTCCACATCTGGGCTACCACCTGGCTGGGGAGCTTCCATTCCCTGTAACGCGGGTTCCCTCTGGAGAGCAGGTCGGCTCCCCGGTTCATTATCCCCGGTACATGGATGGCCCGCAGCGACAGAAGACGGGAGCTGCTCCACATAATCAGTCTGTGTGCTAGCGTGTGCAACTGAAGTGAGCGCAGCCCTCCTTGTCTGTTGATATACACCACCACTGTGGTATTGTCGGTCCTGACTAAAACATGGCGCCCTTTCAGGAAGGGTAAGAAATGTTTCAGTGCAAGAGACACCGCCAGGAGTTCCAAGCAGTTTATGTGAACTGATCGCATGTGGGAGCCCCACAGACCGTTCACTGTCCTGCCCTCGTGAGTGGCTCCCCAGCCTGTCAGCGAGGCGTCTGTGGTGATCACCTGTCTTGTTTGCACGGTTCCCATGCCAACACCTGTGGTGAGGAAGGAGATATCCCTCCACTTGTGTAGGGCGAGAATGCACGTAACCGAAGCAAGCACTCGCCGGTGACCATGGCGGGCGGGGCTTAGATTGAGCGACGCCACCCACCGCTGAAAAGGACGCATGTGTAAGCGGCCAAAAGGGATGACGGACAGCGCCGATGCCATCAGCCCGAGGAGTTTGAGGCACAGTCTGAAGTTATCCACGCCCCCCTGCGGAACTGGGACAGATATGCCCGGAAGGCTGTCACTCTCTCCGCTGAGTGTCGCGCTCTGAACTCGACCGAGTTCAGGGATAAGCCGATGAAAGTGATCGTTTGAACTGGTGTCAATACGCACTTTCCCCAGTTTACTGTGAAGCCCAGTGCAGTTAGGTGCGATGTGAGCAACCGGGCCTGCCTCCTGAGTTCTTCGGGTGACTGCGCTGCGAGCAGCCAGTCGTCTATATACATGGCCAGCCGATGGCCCATCTGTCTCATGGGTGCGACGGCGGCCTCCGTGCATTTCACAAACACCCGCGGACTCAGTGAGAGGCCGAAGGGGAGCACTAGAAACTCGTAAACCTTCCCTCGAAAGGAAAATCTGAGATACTTTCTGTGAGGGGGGTATATTGGGACGGGAAAATATGGGTTTTTAGAATCTATGGGGACAAACCAGTCTCCTGGACGCACAAACCGTACCAGACCTGCGTGTGTTAGCATTCTGAATTTGTACTTCCTCAAGTATTTGTTCAGTGCTCGCAGGTCTAGAATCGGACGCAGGCCTCCGCCCCGTTTTGGGACGAGGAAGTATCTGGAGTAGAAACCGCTGTGAGCCTGCTCCGGTGTAACTAGCTGAATGGCTCTTTTGCCTTGCAGTGTTTTGATCTCTTCCTGCAAAAATTGGTGCATTTTGCACCCTGGCCTGCGACTGCAGTATACCATTGAAAAGGGGAGGGGTGGATGCAAACTGGAGTCTGTAACCCTTGGTAACAGTGCTTATAACCCAGTCTGGCGCCCGGCAGTGCCGCCATTGCTGTGATTTGTCCGAGAGCGGGCCGAGCGGCTTCTGCGCTGAGACACTGGTGGGCGTGGCCAACACGAGTTGCGCTGGCGCAGGGCTCGTTGCTACCACGGTGCTGGGCTGCTGTGCCACTGGTGGAGCAACAGCTCCCTCCTGTGGCCTCATGTGCAGCTGCGCAGCTCCCACTCGGCTTCCCGTCATTTGTATGTGTTTTGTTTTTTGTTTTGTCTTTCTGTGTTGAGGCTGCGCCCTTGGCTCGGGGCCTGGTTGCGCGCCTCGGGGATTTTTTATTTGTGTTGGTTTTAAAAACCTTTTCAAACACTTTCTGGGACACAACTGTGGCTCCACTGAGCTCTCTGTGGGTCCCTCTTTTCTCCTTTTCAACTGGCTGTGAACTGTGAGGGCCACCTGTGCCTCTGCACGCCTTTTGGTCGGGCTGGAACATGCCCTGGAGAAAAACGACAGGAACGGAACGTGTCGTGGAAGGGGGGAAGCAGGCTTCTGGTTGTGCCCGCTCTCCATCCCTGTTGGTTGCGCCCTAGGTGGCACGCCTCTTTTTCTTTGCGCTCTGAGCGACAGGAGGCGCTGGCTGGGCTGCCGTTGTCACATTGGGAGCAGACGGTTTCTTGGCCCAGGCCCCTCTGGCCTCAGCAGGCTTTCCGTGGCTCCGGTCACCTGGCTGAGGCTGGTTTTTCGGAGTGCGGTAAGCTGGTCTAGCTACCGCTTGAGCGAAGGAAAGACGCGGTGCAGCTGGGGTAGGAGGGGGTACCTTCCTGGGCAGACACAGCTGCAGCGCTTCATCTTCCCGTTTCTTCTCCTCACAGCGCCTTTGCATTGTGGCCATTGCTGGCCCAAATAGGCTCTTTGGGTCCACTGGCACATCGAGGAGTTGAGTCTTCTCCTTCTGAGAGAGACTGGATAAGCCACCGGGCTCTTTCCTGGACAACCATGAGGGCCATGTCTCGCCCAGAGGTTTGGACTGCGGACCTGTGGAGACGCAGACAAAGGTCTGTGACCATGCATAGCTCGTTCCACAGGTCTGGGGTTGGTGTGCTTGACATCTGTTCCAGCAGCTCTGCCTGGTAGGCTAGGAGCAGAGAAGATGCATTCAGGGCTTTCACCGATGGGGCAACTGCCTTGTAGCCCTTTTCGGTGAGAGTTGACTGGAAGCAGTCAGCTTTCGAGGGCAGGGCGGGGCCCGCGGAAGTCATGGTGGACTTTTGTGTCGGGTGCAGGTGGGATGCCAGCAGCGGTTCGACTGGAGGGATCTGCGAGAATCCGTTCTCCTCCATGTTGGCCCAGTCGAAAGCTGAGCAACCCAGGACGGGGCTTTTGGCTGAAAAGGGGGTGCTCCAGGTCCTGGTCGCTTCCTCCAAGCACTCAGGGAACACTGGCAGCAGCTGTCTGCTGGAAGACTTGGCTTTAGGCAGTCTTTTTCCCTCATAGCGAGACGTGGTGGCCTCAGTGAGGGCTTCAGGCCACTTAATGCCCAGCTTTTCAGCTGCTCTTCTGCAGACATCATGCAGGTCCATCGCGGCGGTCAGGTTTGGGAAGCCACTGCACGCGTCGCCCGCAGCCAAGGCTGATGGACTCGTCTCCGGAGTCGGGCACAGTGTCCTGAAACTCCGGGGGCGCGGCCTCCTGCTCCTCCATGCCCTCGAGTGGCGCGACCGTATGCAGTTGGTCGCCCCAGCTCATGCCTGCCACCTCTCCCTGCGTAGACTCCTCTGGTAGTGGGGGGCTGGTTACCCCCAAGACCGGGTCCGCCTTGGACAGACTAGCTTGGCGCGATAGTCTGCGTCTCAGGGTCTTGAGGGAGAGGCGCGCACAATGCTCGCAGCTAGCCAGAGATGCTAACGCGTCCTGGGCATGTTGCAGCCCCAGACATGCAGCACAGGCAGAATGGGTGTCTGCCCCGGCGATTTTGCTACCGCATGAGCAGGCTCTAGGCAGAGGTCTGAACGTTTCCATGGCGAGGAAAGGTTCAGGCTCCATGACGACTTTGTCGACTCCGGTTGAGAGCGAAGCGCGAAAATTACAACTATGGTGACTAGTTCTAACGGGTGCTGTTTGGAGACAGACCAACCGCGTGACCCAGACAAGCTATGTAACACCAACTAGCGTTCAGCGACCGAGTTGTTAGCTCGCTCTAGGAACAGTTAAGCTAGCTTCAGATACTACACCTGCCGTCTGAGGATGCTTCTGGGAGCGAGAAGAGGTGTTAGACTGAGGAGAGAAGATGGCGTCCAGCTCTTATAGCAGGAGGAAGTCCCGCCTCCTGAGAGCAGACGTCACCTTCTGTCTGCCAGTCAAGACTGGCGTAGTGAAAAAGAGCTTCTGGGGGACAGCGCAGGGGGCGTGTCCTATAGTGAGATACGGAAACGAATGTTGAAAGAGAACCTAGTTCGCCACTCCATTTTTGTGTCTGCGCTTGGATTCTACAAAGCTCCTCCGGTTTCACAACAGAAATATGTCATCCCTCTGACTGGAACACCACAGAGCGGGTATCTAGGAACACAAGTCGATTTCCAGGGATCAGCCAATGTTTAGATCCCACCCACTTTCACTGATTGACAGACAGACTCATTCTGCTGGAAAAACTCTTCATGAAGTAAATAAGTCATTCTGAAAAACAGCAACATAAAAAAAGGCTACTTTGGAAAATATTGATTTAGAAATCAGTTTCTGAAAAAAAGAGATACAATTATAATAATATTCAACCTGATTAATATTAACATTTAAAATTCTGTTTTAAAATAATGAACAGGTTTTCAAAGCAAAATGAAATATATTTAATAATAAAATGGCTAATTTAAATTGAGCCATTTTTGTCAAATTGTTTCTGTCCATTTTTGACACATTTTTATCGTCTGCGCTGCCAGCGCACCTCCAGGCTAACACGCACACATAAACACACCCACCAACACCACCACAGGCAAGTTTCTGACCCCGATTGATGGTGCCCCAGACCTTGGTCCTGGAGGTGATTTCTAAATAAAATGAATACAATAACAGACATGTGAATGTAACTTTATTAGCAGCATATTCCTAACATAACACAACTGGTGTGCTGAAAGAAGCCTCAGAGACTGTGTCAAACATTTACTATAGATACCTGCATGTTTACTGTCAATAATGACAAGAATCTAAAACATTCTATTTGTTTTCAAACTGTTTTCCTTTTTGTAATTTCATATCAAAATAATTGGAGACAGAATAAGGTTAAAAGTAAATTTTCTGTTAATCCCTCAGTCCCCTTTCTAGTAAATGTGTCCTATTTATCTCAGCATGATTTAATTTGGGTATACAGTTATATAAAATTAAAAACCTGTTTGTACCATTTATGAATTACTTATCTGCAATTTCATTTCCTTAAAAAAAACAAAGAAAAAATATATTCCATCTTTAACTGGTTCAGACTATTTATTGACTGAAACAGCTCTCCTCATAGGGGGGAGGTGTAGGGGGGGGGGCTTTTTCAGCACAGTTTTATAATGTAGTGTTAAAGAAAACAAAATCCTTTTTTTTATTAAACATTTTTTAATGTGCATATACTGAATTAGGGTTGGGCGATGTCCCCTAATTTGGCCGTTGACGATGTTTGCTGTCAACCATCGGGATGGACGATGACATCGTCAGGGGGGGGGTATTTTTACATTTTTTCGTTCTTATATAACTGCTATTCGTTATTTTGCTTTTTTCATTTTATTTCCCAACTAATGGTTAATCCGCGATGATCCAGTATAAACTGAGGGAAGTGACTTTAACAGAAAAAGTAACAAGCAAGATAGAAAAGAAGTAGTCCACTCCCGCACGGACCGGCGGAGTGCGGATTTACAGCTTTGTGTTTGATGGGAAGGGGGGGGGGTACATGAGCGGTATGTGTGGGAGATTTAAGACTGCGATCCGTCCCGCAGCTCTAGGGGTACAAGCAACCGAACTCAGAACCGGGTCTAAACGTGTGTCTGAGCACAGCTCGGATCGTCAGCAGACACACAGAGGTTTGAGCATCAAAGCAGAAATGTCGCTCAGTCCTTAGAAAACATTCAAACAATCACGTGGATTTGTGTTTCCAGTCGTGTCCTGACTAAATAAAGGCTGATGTTATTCACATGTTGCAGCGCCACCCAAAGCTAATGTTGTTAGCCCGTGTTAGCATACTGCTAATCCTGGCTTCGTTCAGAAAAAGCACTGACCACACGGATTTAAATTCAAATGATGAGCGAACAGGTGCTTCATTATAATCGTATCATTATTAAAAGCACGTTTAGAAGATCATCTCGTATTTTACCGAGCTGACATGTCAATATATATAGCCGCTCGGCGTTGTTATCGTTTTGTATTGAATTGTTACATTCAATAAAGTTGGGGGAAAAAGCCGCTCGGGGGAAGTTGTATCCCTTTCCGGTTTTCAAACTGCGCATGTGCGAATACTGCGCATGTGCGAATGATTTATTCCGACCGAAATTGTGACCTTAGTGAACGTTTTTATATTCTGAAAACATTTTTCTGGGCCCATCTACACGGTTGGATTCTAATCCGACCATTGATCCCATCAAGATATTTTGTACATGTAACCGCGGCTTATGGTGTCGACGCGCAACGTGGCGGGGGCGTGGCATCACGATGGTGGTCTCTCCATCGGGATGTCAGTCACCCATCACGATGGACGATGATATCGTCCATCGGCACAACCCTATACTGAATGATACTGCAATCATTTGTATTGATACTTAAGAATAAATAAAGTCACCATAGTAGATAAAAGGACCTGTTCTTGTGTCCCTGCAGTCCTCCCCCAGTGTTGGATGATTGAAGAGGAAGATCTCTGCATCCAGCAGAGGAACTTCAGAGTGGAACATGAAGAACCGGAACGTCTACATACCAAAGAGGAACCAGGGGAACTTTGCATCAGTCAGGATGAAGAGCAGCTTGATCTGAAGCAGGAGACTGATACCTTGATGGAGATTCCTACTTATGAGGAAGATGAGAACAGTGAAGCAGATCTAAACAATCAGCAGAGCTTTAATGTAACTGATAGTCAGGATGAAGAAGGAAACCAACATGAAGAATCAACATCAACTACAGATGAAGAGACAGATCCACAGAACAGAGATCAGAGGAAGAGGAGGGACAGAAGTCATGTCCAAAGTGTGGACAGCTCTCACATGTCAGCAGGTCAGTGTGAGTCCGATGTTAGAAAAAATCCCAAGAAGACAAATCTTGGTAAGAAATACAAACAATCTCAAAAAGAAGAAAGACTTTCCTCTATCAAGTCTGATAAAAACTCAAGAATAATTACTAACCCGTCTGACTACATGGAAACTGGGTCTGATGAAAGATGTTATATCTGTAAAGAATGTGGTAAAAGCTTTGGTAACAAATCTCTGTTCAGAATTCACACAAGAATCCATGCAGAAGATAAGAGATTTTCTTGTAAAGAATGTGAGAAAAGTTTTAATCAAATATCTACTCTCAAAACACACATGAGAACTCANAATCAAATACATCATCTCAAAACACACATGAGAACTCACACAGGAGAAAAGCCTTTTACTTGTAAAAAATGTGATAAAAGTTTTCGTCAAGTATCTTGTGTCAACAAACACATGAGAACCTGTAAGACTTTTTCTTGACAATGTAAGGATTTAGTGTAAACTCTAAATTCTAAACTTTTCTGATAAAAGGTCGACCTCTCAACCTCTGTACCACAGCAGAAGACTTTATTTTACAGGGGAAAAGTTCTGTATCTCAGAAAAATTAAAGATTTTAAAATAAGCTTTTAATGCTTAAAACCTCTGGGGTGAAACCCCAGTGTTCTAATGAAGCTTTTAGTTCATGTACACAGAGCCACATGCTGATGGCCTCCATACCATGTTGAAGCAATAACTTCATTAGAGGGAGGCACAAGTGAATATTAAATGTGTAGAAATGAACTTTTCAAAAAAAAAAAAAAAAAAAAAACCTTGGTTGTTTTGATATATGATCCGCTACAGGAGGTTCTTTGTCCCAATGATTTGCTTCCCAGCAGCAGTAAGACTATAGAATGACACAATTTAGGACTGTTGAAACTGCTGCTGGATTTACTTATTCATTTATGTTGTGTACTTTTACTTCCGCTTTTTGTTACTATTTTAATTTTTACTGACCATTTGTTTTTTTAACTGCTATATTTCTTGTTTGGCTGCTGTAACAACTGAATTTCCCTCCAGGGATCAATAAAATCTTGCCTTGTCTTATCCTGACAGCTTTTTAGGTTTTCGTCTTCTCCAAGCCACCACTATCAAAAGCAAAAAAGGATCAATACATTTCAATCTAATGATACTATACAATAAGTTTCACTGATGACAAAATATGTAAAAAAATTTCACAAAATGAATTATTTTAGAATAGAAATTAGTTGTTTTGAATTATTAAAGTTAACATCTAGCAAAGTTAACATCTAGCAGAGATAGGTATCGTTAAGATTTGATCTATTAACTCCTCTTAATCTGCTGCTTTTCACTCTGGTACCTTATTAGTATTTTTATGGATATTTTCTGGTGTCAGTTTACACTAAAATAAAATGATCAATAAATACTGTTAAGATTTGTCTGTCCTGCCTTTTTGTCTTCTATTTTCTTTATTTTTGCTCCTGAACATTGATTTAGAGGATTGTTCTAGGTAGGATCAACTCCATAGCTGCAGGGGGCAGTATAAGGAAAATGTGAATCCTAATCTACCAGGTAGGTAGATGGGAAGAGGTATTTAACTAGGTGACAGTGTGTGGGTGGGGGTTTTGTCTGGCTGTCAACAAACATTTTTGATGTCTGTTTAATTATGTTCTGTTTTATTTCAAGGTTATCAAGCTCTCATCCATTCCATTTGTTGAAAATAAAAATAAGTTTAAATGAGTGGAGTTGTCCAGCGTCCTCCGTTGTCTCCTGAGCCATTTGAGTCGGGCAGCTTTGAAAATGAAGAGAAATAACTCGGCAAAAACCAACGTGTATTTTTAGGTAATAAGGATGGGCAACGAGCCCCGGGGCAACATTCTTTAAGACCCCAGTATTGTTAAGATCTGACCTCAACGGTTCTGCTTTCGATACTGGAGAAGTAGCTTTTATGTGTCCCACAAAATATGAACATTATCTGCCATATTTATATCACCAACTCAGTAAATTTTTCGTTATTTAATGATTATATTAATTTCACTATTCTGACTAAAGAGGAGAGGTCTCTCTTGCTATTTGTGTGCACGGGGGGCGGGGCTGTTGTTCGATAGCAAGCGGCGCGAATACAAGACAAGGAAGCTCACACAGGAACGCTACCAAAGATATACGATAGCAGAAAGAGCTAAACGGTCCAAAATGCTGCGGCTCTGTGTGTTTGTAAAATAACTATCATGTTCCCAGATTGTTGTGGTGCCTGTAACATCGTCAGAGCGGGCTGGAGGAAGAGAGCAGTGTGAGCGCACGTGGAGGGGGCGTGTCTGCAGCTGTGAACGCCAACCAGAGTCTGTTATAGGACAGAAAGTTTTTCTGGAAAGACAGTCAGTGGCGATCTCGTAGGGGACATGTGAGTGCCCAAAAATAAATAAAAACTTTCTATCCCCCTAGACCAGGGGTCGGAACCTGTGACTCTTTTGACCTGTGGTCACATCTGGCTCACAGACAAATCTTTAATTATAACATATTTTTTTCATTAGACCAGTCCTTGTTTGCGATGCGATGCCAGAGGGGCGCGCAGTAGTAGCGGTGCTTGAAGAGAGAAAAATCAACACCAGCACTATCAATTTACTATTATCTATTATTTCACAGAGTTTTAACAGCCAAAAACCTGTTAATTGCTGTTCCTGCAACTGCGCGCTCCCGTATCTGAGAAAGAGCGTGCAGTTGCAGGATCGGGATGAGTGAGGAAGAAAGGGGTGTAGGGGTAGTGGACACATGGTCATAACTTAAAACACAGAACCCGTCACTCACTGCAGCGTGAGTGTGTGTGTTTGGCTCCACGTCTACATATGAGCAGTCTTTCTCACATCTAAAGAACATTCAGACCAACCTATGATCACGTTTAACGGATGGAAGTCTCAACGCCTGCATGAAGATGAAACTCGCCACGTATCAACCAAACTAGACCATCAGCAAAACCACCACGCAGCACCAGGAGTCACATTAATGCTGTAACCAACTTCTTGGATCTTTTATTTTGGGAGAGGTGTGTCCCTCCCGAGTTACCCTAGTGACCAGGGGGCGTGGCAAGTTCAGAGGCTATTGTGGATTTTGAGTTGAAGAAGAAGAATAAAGGAGTGGTGAGCAGATTCACTAAATGGCAGACTGATTGTCCCGAGTCGTTTGTGACTACAGAGTGGCTGATTATTGAACCTTCCCCATCGCTCGGTTACAATGCTAAGAAATACTCATCATTTGTTAGTAACAGCATAACAATGTTATTAAAAAGAATCCACTGACTTATTGGACTTTAAAAGTGTTCAAATTACATCAAATGCACACATTAACTTGTATTTTTAGTTTTAAACATATTGTAGCAGATTGAGTTTAACTGGTGGATGTTGGGTCGCGTTATATGTTTACGAGTTCATTGAAAGCATCATGCAGAGATCTGATTGGCCCTCAGTTCTGTCGCTTAGCCTGTCGTTGGGGAGTTTGAACCAATGGGGTTCAGCTATGGGCCGAATAAGGGAAATGGGAGGGCTGATGCGGCAGTGAGAGAATATAAAGTTGGGAGAAGCTCTCTCGTCTCGGCGGGAGAGATTCAGGAGTTGCTGAATTAATTGTTCAGCGTTTGTTGCAGTCTGCAGTAACCAGAATAAAGAACCCTAAAAGAGGTTAAGTGTCCGTGCCTCAGTGTGGGAAAGAGACACAACAATATTGTATGGCTCTTTCAAAATTACATTTAAAATTAAAGCTACAAGTAGCATTTAGCGGGCCCGAGCACGTGCGACCGCCTGACATGGGCGACCGCCCCGCGAGAAACACCCTGCTTTAGCTTTTTCATGTCGTACTTCCTTTTGCATTATGGAGCTGTGAGCTGCTGTTAACATGACAGCAGCCACAGCAGGGTGGGGGTGGCTGTAATCTGTTGGCTTTAAGGACAGACACTTTTGCATATAGGATGAACAAGAATTCTTCAACCGAAGCCTAGTTTAGTCCTGCTCATTTTCTCATCAAGAGAAGGCATTTTCAGATCAAAGAGTTGTCAATCAAGCAATGATGATAATTACTAACACTGTACCTAAGGATGAAAAAATGGAAGTGATCTAATTTCCACTACAACATCTAGACCAGTGTCAGCTATGTTTGATAACTTGGCCAATTAGCTGGAGCGGGATATTGCAAAGTGCTGGTGGTTCAGCCTGCCTGAGCCAGTGTTTCTTGTGGGGATCTTTTCTGCCAGGGCTTGCCGGCTTGGTCGGTGGTTGTTGCTGCAGTTGTCACCCTTGCTGGGACAGCTGGAGTTAAACACAGCAGCCTCACGGCTGTGAGGTGGACCCCGTTGCTGTCCCAGTCCGGATGGGCACTGTGGCGATGCTCCTATAGCCAAGCTGGCTCCTGGAATGAAGAGATTCCCAAAAACCGTTTCCTAACTGCAGAGCCAAGCATATGTTTACATGTTTAGGTCAATAATGTGATGAACAGCTTCATGTTGTCTTGTGATGTAAATTTTTTAACCTAAGTAAACCAAAACATGCCACCCTGTTACTAATCCAGTTGATATGCTTCTTCATCTGTGTCTAAGTGATAAAAAAGCATTGTTTTAATATTTAAAGCTCTAAGCAACCAAACAGTTGTCTATACAAAAGACCTTTATACAATTGTGCACTTTTAGCAGGACTCTGAGTACATGTGACCAATGTATGGTGGATTTTCACAGACTTTGTTTAAAACTGAAGGTGACAGAGACTTTGGAGAAGCAGCTACATTGTTCTGGACTTCTTTGTTTCACTCACAGAAAAGTTAAATTGGTAATTTTTTTAAAAGCTGCTGAAAAAATTATCTTTTTAAAATTGCAATTTCTAATTTGGGTTTTACATTTTGTGTTCCATTATTTGTGATTTTATTAGAAAGATTTGTTATTTATTTGGTGTTTAAAGGTGGTACACATTGTGTATATACAATCTTCTTAGAGACATTTGCTATATGTTGTGTTTGTTGTTGTAGTTTAATTTCATTGGATGTATAGAAAGGAAATAAAGTTGCAGCATTGATTAAAAATGATAAAAGAGACATTTACTGTCTGATGTTACATCTGTAGGAGTGTACTGACGCTGGGTTTTGTTTTGGAGCACATTCATACGTTTTGTTTGTAAAAAAAAAAAGATAAAATATAAAGTTAATTATATTGCAATGATTAGTGCTAAAGATGTATAAAAGACAAACAAAACAAAGGACATGCGCCGACATCCGACACCCCAGGCCCAGCACCACCCACCCCACAGAGAGAGAGAGGAGCCAGAAAGCGCCCCCCCCGGAGCAAGCCCAGGCCCCGGTGCTGGGCCTGGCGTGTCGGTGCCTCCGGGGATGGGGCCCCTGGGCTGGGTGGACCAGGCCCCTATGCTGGGGGGGGCGCTGGGGTACAGCTGTTTGACCACCGGGGGACAGTCTACCAGCTGTCCCCAACTTACCCCCTTCCTCATATAATCTCATATTAGGGTGAGGGGGTGGGGGGTTTAGCCTGCGTTGAGCCTTGGGGGGGGCTACTTG
>JAUDJI010000168.1:0-22763 GCA_037389245.1 Oryzias sinensis | reverse complement strand
AACATGTGGGACTAGCTTCAGCCTTTATTTAGTCTGAACACAACTGGTAACACAGATTCATGTGATTGTCTGCAGGATTCTCAGGACTGTGCAGAGCAGCATTTCTGCATTCAAAAGTCGTCTCCACCAGCTCACACACCGTCCCAAAGCCGCTCCTCGATTCTCCTGAGTCCAGCAGTTCGCTCACGTACAGCAGCTGGACGGTGAACGATCCGAAGCCTTCTCTGGAGTGTAACAAAGCCCCCTCCCCTGCTCACAAACACACAGCTATGAGTCTGGCCGCTCTGCTCAGAGACATGTTAGCTAGTGTGGAGCAGCGGCCGGTCCTGTTCGCGGTCCAAAGCCTCCTCTGGAGCACCACACCGTCTATATGTGATGTAAAACCGGAGCAGTAGGGACCCACAATCAGAGTAAACTTTTAATGCACCATGATCGGCATAACCCGCCTGTCTCAATCGGAAGGACATTTTGACCCAAATGAGTCTGATCGGGCTGCACGGTGCCTCACAGCAAAAAAGGCCCCTGGTTCAAGTCCCAGCTAAGGGACCTGAGACAGAACACCAATGGGGAACCTTTCTGTGTGTGGTTAGCATGTTCTCTCTATGCATAGGTCCATAGGTGTTAATGTGAGAGTGAACGGGTGTGTGATGGTGGCTCTGCAACAGACTGGTGACCTGGGTGTCCCCTGCATTCATTCGCCCACAAGTGACTGGGATAGACTCCAGGGTCCGTCCTGTGACCCCCAAAGGGACCAAATGGATTAGAAGATGAATGAATGAATGGAATATCACTAGAAATAACACTGAATTCAAATAAATAAAAGACTGAAGTGTCCAGTGTCTATGAGGCGTTGTAGGTGAGGGGGTTTCAGTCTGTGACTAAAGGAGACGCTCAGTGACCCCACGGTCCCATGCAGATGATGATGATGATGATGATGATGAGGATGATGATGATGATGATGATGAGGAGGATGGTCCATGATGGATTCCAGTTTCACTTTCTGATAGCAGACCCTCAGAGCCTAAACAGTGATCCATTTGATCAGCTTTGATCAAATGGATCAGAGCTGAAGGCTTCTTGTATATATTTGTGTAAACCTCTTTTGTATTTGAGGATAAGCTTTAATTATGATAATTATATTTGTATGCATTTGTTGTTGGACCTGACCAAAAAATAAAAGAGGGAGAGTAGAATGTTAGAGATGGGGGATAAAGGGATAAACAGTCTTCTTTGTAACACAGCTGCTTGTTGATGGCAAACTAAAGAATTTAGGGGATTTTTCATATGTGCAGGGAGGAGGAAGAGGAGGAACAGGAGGGGGAGGAGCTCTTCCCAAGTTTTGAAGAACCAGGAGAGAGAAAGCTGAGTTTGTCTGAGGAGACAAAAGTTACTCCTGATTTCTTCTTCCATCCCGGTGAGTCTTTGTGAAAAACTTTTCTGTCGTCTTCTCGTAATGAAGGTGTTGTGTCAAAATAAAAATAATCTCTTCCTAAAAGCAAAAATCTAGAAAAGGTCTAGCTTGTTCTCTGATCCTCTGAGATTTGCTGATCTCTGTCTGTAACTGAAGCAGAGGAGAAAAAACTGCAGGGATCATGGGAAGTTTAAACTGTTGATGTGTTTCAGTCAATAAAGTTTTCTGACTTCAACTGTTGCAGTTCTTGATGTCATGCAGGGACATGTTCCGACCTAAACCAGGGACAAGGTTTCTGTTAGATAACTCCCAGACATAAATCATAGAAGTCGACTGGACATCCAGAGACAGTTTTTTTTCTTCTCCATTAGATGACTACCAACAGTGCAGGAGCGACTCCAGCATTTTTTCCCTACAGCAGCTTAGGGGTTGCTGAGTGACTGTAAAGAGTTGCTATTTCATTTTTATGTAAAGTTACATTTCCAAGAAAGAAAGTGACTGGAGCACAGATTCATACGATGCTAATTAATACTAGATTTTGGTTCATTTGTCTTGTTAATAGATTTTTTTAACTGTGTTAACGGTCAAAGTCAGAAGTAAGAGGTGTTGAAGGGTGGTCATTTATTTAAGAGCAGCTGTTGGGGGTCCATGGGGGGTTTGGTCAGAGCGGAATGGACCGTACACTACACCGTAAATAGAGATGAACAAAGCCTTACTTAAGGATCCAACAAAACAAAGCCAATCTAGTCACCATTTCTACGCACTGCGGGCGCCGCCATTTGGAGCCAGTCGACAGCTTCAATCGACAGTGCTTCGGTCGTTGTCCAACAAAACATTTATCATCAATGATTTTATCCATGATTATAATATTGATGGACTCTTTTTAACTGAAACATGGCTGAGCACGGATGCATCTACTGTTCTCACAGAGGCTTCTCCACTCAGTTTTAGCTTTGTTTTTTCAACCAGGGAGGGCAGAAAGGGTGGGGGTACTGCATCTATAATGTCCAACTCCTTTGCAGTAAAGCAGATCTCATTAGATGAGTACCCCAGCTTTGAACATCATGCCTTTGTTTTTAGCAGCCCTCCAGTTTTATGCATCACAGTTTACAGACCACCCAAACCGAGCTCTGTTTTATTGAGGAGTTTTCTGAGTTCTTAGCATCTGTCTACACTTCCTTTAACATGATTTTAAGAACAGGTGATTTTAACCTGCATATAGACAGGAAGTCGGACTATTGCACCACTCAGTTCTTGGACTTGCTCTCCTCTCTTGATTTTAAACAACACGTCATGCAGCCGACTCACAACAGGGGGCGCACTCTTGACCTCATCATCAGTCATGGTTTACCTACCAGTGTGTCCACTGTTGTGGATCTGGCTGTATCTGACCATTACTGTGTGCTTTTTAACATCACTGGTTTTATAAAGTAAGAGACCTCTGTGAGAACGGTGAAGAAACACTACTTGACTCCTGAAGTGGTCGAAACATTTATTACATCTGTTCACTCCAACTCTCCGCCTGTTTTACCAGCCTCCTGTGATCTACTTGTTGAAAGTTTTAACAGTAAATTCAAATCCAGGCTCCACTAACATCTAAAAAGATAAGAATCAAAGCCACACCCCCTTGGAGAACTGAGGAAATTAAACAATTGAAGAGACGTTGTAGATCTGCCGAAAGACTTTGGAGAAAACACAAACTTGAAATAAACTATCAATTATACCAAAACCAACTAAAACTATATAATCAGACAGTAAAACAGACCAGAAACTCATATTTTGCGAATATCCTTTCTGTAAATAAAAATAACCCCAGAGTCCTCTTCACACAATTGAGTCCCTGATCAACTCGAATGCAAACAAAAACCCAATGCCAGCCTCCGCCTCATTGTGTGAGGACTTTGCAGACCACTTCAGGAACAAGATTGATTCTGTCAGATTGAACATCATAAATGAACAGAAAAGCCTTTTTATTGGTAATGATGGCTTGATTTTACCTGAGGAAGCACTGGACAGTTTTTACCCGGTTGAAGCTGCAACACTTGGTCGAGTTTTCTTCCAAGTTAATCCAACAACTTGTTTTTTAGATCCCATTCCTACATCACTTTTTAAATCCTTTTACGGGTCTTTTGAGAGTGAGATTTTAAATATCATGAACTCCTCTCTACAGACGGGTATTTTTCCTGCTGCCTTTAAAATGGCAGTGGTGAAACCGTTACTCAAGAAAACTAATTTAGACCCTTCAGTTTTTAATAACTACAGATCTGTGTCCAACTTGCCATTTTTAAGTAAGGTTTTAGAAAAACTTGTTTTTATTCAGCTGAATGAGTTTCTCTCTCAGAACAACATTTTTGAGATTAACCAGTCTGGTTTTAGAATGAACCACAGCACTGAGACAGCCCTGTTAAAAATCGTTAACGATGTCAGGTGTGCCTTGGATTCAGGTCAGATCTCAGTTCTAGTTCTGTTAGATCTAACTGCAGCTTTTGATACTGTTGATCACCTGATCCTGGTAAACAGACTAAAAAGTCTTGGCCTTTCAGGGACTGTTCTCAAGTGGTTTGAATCGTATCTCATGGAGAGAAACTTTATGGTAAGCATGGACACACACTTCTCTGGGGTCCATGAAATTAATTGTGGTGTGCCTCAAGGTTCCATCCTTGGCCCCTTGCTTTTTAACATTTACATGCTTCCTCTGGGGAATGTCATCAGAACCCACAACATCAGCTTTCATAGCTATGCTGATGACACCCAGCTGTACATAGCTATGTCTCCTGATGACCAGTGGCGGTTTTTGATATGGACGATGTGGGCGGTCGCCCAGGGCGGCACTTGCTGTGCCCGATGCGTTACACATAATGTGCTACTATATTTAAAGTGGAATCTTGGAGCTTTTAATTTGAAATTGCTTCAGCTGCCGACACTTAACGCTTTTATTTTGACACATCAGACTCTTAAGAATGTCTTCATCCTATTTCCTCTTCACACTTATGGTGCAAAAAAAAAGAAAGAAATAATTCAGAGTGAAACAACGTAAAACAGGCACATGAAAAGGAATTAGGCAGAACAAACACCCATGCTCCACCCAATTTCGACAGAAGCAGGCAATGGGGATTATTTCCCACAATTCTTTGCTCCGACACAGCAGACCCGATGCGCACGTGACCACCGCCCTCTGCTGCAAGACGCTTGCGGCCACACCTCTTTGCGGTAGTCTTTGGAACATAAGTCAAAAAACTCGAGAGGGGAGCGCAACTCGCCGGTGGCTGGCTGAATCACACTAACAGGTGATTGGGAGTCTTTTTCTATCTGACAATCAACTCTGGGCCGCAGCTGCGCGCTGTCGTCATGGAGACGGAGCCGCGTGTGTCAGAGGGAAGGGGAGGGGGAGGGGTGGTGGGCCCAGACCATTTTTTAGGATTGAGTTTTTTTGGAGGATTTCTACTGTTGGTGTTGCACAAATTTAGGGAAAGGCCAAATATTTTTGGAGTGATCCCACTGATGAGTTCTAAGATTTAGTCTTTAATGTTTTATAAGACCTAAACATATTAATCACAATAAGTTTTATTTTTAAGATCTAATCCCTCTGATATGTTTCACAAAGACACACACAGGACGTCACACATTAAGAAATTATTGCTAAAAATGAAGCAGGAGTCCAGCTCTAAAAAAAATGCTCTAAAAAATGATGAAAGAGCAAAAAAAAAAACGGAATTATTTGATATGTAATTTCTTATTAATATTTCCAGGTTTTCTTTGTTTTGTCCTGCAGCATGTTCATATTTGTATAATTTTGACAGAATATATTTCTATGAAGAGAAAAATATTACAAGTTATTTAGGGTTTAACTTGAGTTATTCTGGATTAATGTTCCTGTTTTTATTCATATTTATGTTCAAAAAGTTCAGTTTAAAAGGTTTAAAAGTTTATCTTTAGTGTGTTCAGTAAATGTTTATCTTCTTCGGCCCAAAACCTTAAGCGTGTTTTTAACTTAGGCCCCTGTGTGACTGAGTTTGACCCCCCTGTAATACGAGTCTAGAAAATTCATGCATTTTTTGAGTAAAATGGCTAAATAGAAGATAGGGAACAAAACAGGATGTTGTCAAATTTTGTATGTGTGCGGGGGGGGGTTACTCGCCCAGGTAGTAATCACATAGTAAGCAGATCCATACGTATCAATGATCGGCTTTATCTCCGCTGCCACTGACGCCTGCAGAACTTGGGCACGCCCTTCGACATGTCTGGATACAGTGGTTGGATGAGGTAAAACATCTTTAACGTCAAAATTGCCATATTTAGCGGCGGCATCAACAAAGTGTTGTGAAATATTAACAAAGCCTTTCCTGGTGACAACATCATATGGCCTTATGTCCAGACAGCACATTTCCACACATTTCTCTGTAGTTTCTTTCTTAATGTGTGTAGGGAGATGTTTATCCTTGAAAACCAGCTTACTTTGACCGGGGAGAACAGAGCAGGTGTGTCGCCTCAACCCAGACGTGCCAGATTTGTGCCCATTGTAGATGAGCATCTTACCACATTTGTCACAACGAACAAAGTACGGCTCCTTTCCCTCCTCGTCACAAACTATTGAGAAAGTCCTCCAAATTTCAGACTTTCCTTGTTTGGCTTTTGTGCTGTAAGTACCTCGTTTGAGGTTCTTTTCTGCTTCATCAATTGACATTTTCAGCCAGGCAACCTGCTCCTCCTTTATCCTGCCTTGTTTTTTTCTTCCGCCTGCTCCCGTGGGACCCAGCGGGACCCAATCCCAATGCAGCCTTCTACCCTGAAACGTGCACTAACTACAGCCTGAAACGTGCACAGAACTACACCCTGAAACGTGCACAGAACTACAGCGGGGAAGTTTTATCCTCTGTGTTCTGATTGATAATCTTTGTTTCTGTCTTTGTGAAGCAGACAAACTGAATCCTGTCAGAACAGAAACGCCCTTCAGTCCCTCAGGAGTTTAGGATTTACGTTCACAGAGAATCTTTAGAGGAAAAGAGGATTTCATCACATATTTTCGTTCCAGTTCAGCCTCCCAGAGCTGAAACACAATCAGGACCCAGCAGCTCATAGACTGCTGCAGCTGCAGCCACGTGATTTCTTGTAAATGCAGAGCAAACAGTCACACACATCCACACACACGAGCACACATCCCCCCCCCCCCCCACATACACACACGCACATACAGAGGGAGAGAGAGTTCTGCTCTCAAAGTCAGTCTGCAGTTTGTCCAGCAGACACAGACGTTGGAGTTTCTCCATTTTCTTCTTTGGTGAGTCTTTGTGTAAAAGTTGCTCTCTGTTCTCATCATGAAGCTGTTGTTTCTGATCTGTGAGGAAAAGAGCAGCAGACAAACACAACAGTTTTTGCTGAATACATGGCACCTCTAGTTTTCATGCAGGCGTGTTGAGACGGTTCAGAGAAACTCTGGTCCTTTTCCCAGAACCCCTCTCATGTTAATCCAGAGGTAAAGTTTTAGTATTTATGTTTAAGAAAATAGAATATTACAGTCTGGTCTCCAATGACTTTTGATTTCCCGTAGTCTCTATTTTCCTAAGAGTAAATGTTTATTAAATAACCCCAACTTAATGACTGTTAAACAATCCAATAAAGTGGTCAAAACGTTGTAGTCCGTTTCAGGGGAGGAGCAATAAAGCAGAATGTTGTCTGCATGCAAATGATGCCTCCTCTTATTTGAATTCAGTAAGAGTTGCATTTAAGTATTTTCTTATTATCACATCCATCTAAGTTTAGTCACATTTTAAAGCCTCATATAAACTTCCAACCACATCTTTGTACTGAAAAAGGATTTCTTGAGTATTTCTCTTTAACCTGACTAGACCTTTGTACTGAATCAGCCTCAGTCTCCCAGTCCTGCAGCGTTTTTCAATAGTTACCATCCAAGACCAGACTTCAGAGTAAATAATGAATCTCTTAGAGTCCTCCTGAGTCTTCTTGACAGGATTGGCGACAAGGGTGGGGTGCCATAACTGAGACGCTAGTGTTGCTTTTCTGGTTGGCGAGTGGAGCATCCTACAGGGTGGTCTCTAGAGTGTTGGAGATACTTTGATCCACTGTCCACGGCATCATCCACAGAGTACCTGAGGAGGTGGGGGTCATTCACCTTCTGAAAACTCCATTGCACTACATTGCACTCACCAATGTAAATCCTTTCAGATCAAACCATCTTTGAACATTTCATAAAGAAATCTGCAGTTGTTTGTTAATCTGTAAGCTTCATGGAAGATAAACCTGCTATGAAACTCTGGAGTTTCAGATGGAATTTACAGCTTTTTGAAAGCTCCTTATTTAATCATCTTTATCATGTCTATGTTTCCCTTTTTCATATCATTTAAATCTGTTTTATTGAAGTTTGTAGTGATTTATTGTTGTTATTTCTCTGTGTCCGTTCTAATTTTAGTTTGTTGAATATTTAAGGCTACCAACTAGCAATACAGTCTGGCTAAGTTCAAAACATTTGTGGAACCAGATTTTGGTCAAGACTGGTCAGACCGTTGGCTAGAAACCCGACACCATCCCATGTGTTCTACACAAACTGATCACTCACAGGAATCAGTAGAGCAAATCTGTTGTTTTTCATTGTTTGCTTAGAGTAAATCTGTAGTTGACTTTTTGACTTATTGTTGACTTGTCATTGATCTATTAGTATTATTATTATTTACTTATTATTGATTTATTATCATTTTTATTGTCTTCTTGTTGGGCTTTTCTATAGAATTTAAATTACATGTCAAAGTGGTCTAAAACTTCTAAATGTTTAGAAAGTATTTCAAAAAAATATTTGAAATTTTCTTTTATTTGTAAGAAGTCCTGCAACAATGCATTTTTCATTAAAGTGTGAGCTTTTAAGGTTGACTGTTTCTCTTATCTAACAGCAACAAATGCTATACATATAAATGGTCTAAAAGCTCCTTCTATGCCCCCGGAGGCTACAGGAAGCATTGTCACGTGGGCGCCGATGACCTCACCAAGATGGCGTCTCGCTCCACCGTTAGCCAGGTTTGCTAGCGGGCGTGTCTCCTCTAGCGATATAACTCATTGGTTATGATGTATAAACCACCTCAAGCTGGTTTATGTTTCATATTTTGATTCGTTTCATTCGTCATATTAACGTCTGTAATAAAGCTATAATAAAAACTAGGGATGGCCCGTTTGACACGGCGCTTCAGGGCGCGGTTCACCTTCATGAAACAGAGTGTTTGGCACAATGTTTCAGGACGTGTGTCAACTAGCGCAGATCACGCGGTGATGACGTATGAACCACGCTTCAGATGTCACTTGGGTTTTGAACAGTTGGGCGCGCTATTCTCTAGAAATGCTAAATGAATCCTGAACGTTTCCCGACCAGTTCCATTGTTTCTCCTGTATTGGAATCAGCGTCAGTTCACTGCACTTTACCATGGCTCCTAGTAAAAAACATACTGTGGCTCAGGATCATTTCAACTCGGTTTTTCCTAATAAAACACTAAACTATGAACGTTGTGCATAAAGAAAACACTACAATGAAGCTATAATGGCATGTGTTGTTCTCTTGAATAGAGATAGCTCAGTGGAATAGTCAGTGGTACTAAGATTCAGCGATTACAGGTTCGAGTCCAGAACTATGCATCTTTTTTTTTTACGATTATTTTTTTCGTCATGTGATGTGTATTTTGCTGTGTCTAGCACCTCTCACGGAAAACGTCACATGTTGTGTTGTTTTACATTTTTTCCTCATCATTAACAAATTTGTTCTGTTTTACATTTTTCATCATCATTTCCACATTGAAGTGTTACAAGGAGCTTTGTTGAAACATATGTCGATATACATCCAGTCCGCCACCAGATGCCGCTGTTCTGTGTTGTTTCGAAGCCCTGAATGAGTTATTCATTTTTCCGGCACAATTACAAGAACCCCAATGAGGCTTCATGGGGCTTCTATTGCCATCCCTAATAAAAACGTTAGAATGAACTGAAAGGTTCGTTATTTCGCTCAGAGGGCCGTAACCTTTTTTTAACTGCGTCACAACCGAGTTTCGTTTCACTTCCTCTTCCTCGCTGTTCAGACGAAGAGGAAGCTTCTAGCGAAGGTGTGTCTGTTCGGCTTCGTCTTTAATGTTTATTCCATGCTAAATTCAGAGTTTTGGTTGTTTTTTAACCGTTTATTCTGTAATTCGGTGATTTTTGCTCATAGAATGTTTTAATCTTTATTATTTTTTTCGAGGAAAATGGCGTCGACGCCCTTCTTCTTATTCTTATTCTTCTTGGGTCTTTTGTTATTGAAGTGATTCAGCAATTTTTACATGTTTTAGAAGATCTTTCCTTTCTATTATTACACACTTTAATCCCATTCAGAGTTTTGGTTGTTTTTTAACCGTTTATTCTGTAATTCTGTTATGTTTGCTCCTAGAATGTTTTCATCTCCTTTATTTTGTCTTCAGAGGAAAATGGCGTCGACGCCCTTCTTCTTCTCGGGTCTTTTGTTTCTAGCCTGGTTCACCGCAGACGTTCACTCGGGTAAGTTCTGATATATTCTCTAGGAATGTTCTAGAATCAGAATCTGTGTTGACATAAATAATGTCTGTGTTTTAAACTAGAATTCTGATGTAACATGAGTCCGTTAGTCGGTAGTTGTCGTTCACTAAGATGGTAGATGAGGCCTCGTGAAGCTAACGGGACTCTCCCCAAACTGGATTGGTTCTGGGTCCATCAGTACCGACTACTGCTGCACCCAGAACCTTATTTCAGGCTAACAAGCTAAGAATCATCAGCAGCTGGAAGCTGGACGAATATCCGGGACATTTCTGTCACTTGGTGCTAAATCAATCCAGCAGGGAGTTTATTACAGCGAAGAGAAACAACAGAGAAGATCTGGTAGTTTTTCAAAATAAAAGACTGCTTAGACCAAGGGGGCAAACCTTTGGACTCTTGGAACCACAGCAGGTTCTGATATCTGTCACCATGTCAGAACCAGAGGTGTGGTGTGTTTTCATGAGAGAAAGACACAACATAGAAAGAAAAACTGCACATTTAGAAACGCTGCATTCATGTGGAGATGGATTGATCAGAAAATTAAAGTGACCATAAAAGGACATTAATAAGGATTATCAATATGGTTTATTCCAGATTCATAGCTTGATGGGTCACATATGACCCCTGGGCCGTAGTTACCCCACCCCTGGATTAGACTCACAATAAAACGAACTAAACCCCCCCATAGTAAATGTTCTCCAGCATATCAGAGTCCAGACCCCCAAACTGCAGAAAACTGTAGAATCTGGTTCCACTGCTGGTTCATTTGCTTCCTTGTTTGGCTCCTCTCTGACACAGTGGCTGCTTTGGTCATGTGACTTTTCCTGGAGAGACACGCTGCCAACACGGTTTCTATGGAGTGATATTTATGCCACCATGCTGCACACTAAACTCTCTAAGTTGTTAATGAAAATGTGAAATATTTGCTTTCAAAAATGTAATTTCAATTTTCCTTTGCTTTCAAAACTTTTTAAATTTTTTTTGTATTTTGCTTTTAATTTTTTTGGTTTTCTAAAAATATTTTTGCATTTGCAAAACACGTTTTCATGCGTTGTGTGTCATCTCAAATTTTTCTTATCTCCGATTTTGCTGAGTTAAGGTTCAGTCTGACGTGACAAAGCTGCCATCAAACAGCTTCCTGATTGGTCCAGATTCTAACAAATCAAATCACTGTATTTATCTAACATGCTGTCAGAGGCTCAGAAGCTGAAGATGATCTGTTTACCCTCAATTAAGTCTATAGACTATGGTTGCTATGGAAACCTGTTTCTCTGAAGACTACCTCTGTTTGTGGGCTTCAGCGTACAGAACCATTCAGTTCTGCTTTTAGCTTCAATTAGAATCCTGTTTAATCCAGAAATGACTTTCTTTGATGTCAATGTAAGATAATCAATAAATAATCCTGAAAATGATAATAATGTTATTGATGAAGGTATTGACTTGTCTTTAACTTTTGTCTTACAGTGAAGGTCATTGACGTGTTAAAGGGCTCCACCGTCGTCCTCCCTCCAGTTGAATCAGTAACGTCCATCACCGCCATAAGATGGAAACATAATGATGATTTAGCTGCAGACTGGCTTGGAGGGGATAAAGCTTTCTACCGCATCTTTAAGGGTGAGAACTTAGTAGATTTAGAATAATAAACAACTACGATGAGACTTTGGTGATGAAACCTTGTTGTTGTTTTAGCCTGAAGATGATGCTAACTTTCACACTAACCTGCTGTTGGTTTACCGTCTAGTGATGAAAGAATCTGTTTGTTTGAAATGTGAACAGATTCAGTGTTGGAAATGTTTCAGCATAAATCTGTTTTATTCTTCCAGATACCTGCAGCTTAAACACTGAAACAGGTGAACTGACCATCCATAATGTGAGACCAGAGCACAGCGGCGTTTACACGCCATATATTAACGGAAAAACCAGATCTGCTATGGAACTACGAGTTCTCTGTAAGTTCTAGTTAGTTTTTCTGTAACTGTCGTTGATTTATCATATCACTCTAATGAAATCAAACTTTATTTAAAAACAGCGCTTCTCGTGCATTTTGTGCAGCTCAAAGCGCTTTAACATTAAAAACAGAAAACACACAACATTACAGTAAAAACCCAACCCACCCTTCAGCCTTCCCACTCCCCTCCGTTAAAACACATGACCCATGACCCCCATGTATTACTTTAAATAAATAAATAAGCAAACAAACAAATTTATTAATCAGAACCAGTTTAATATTTGTTCTCTTTCCAGCTCCAGTCCCCAAACCCAACATTACTCATGACTGTGTTCCTGGGGAAACCCTCACCTGTACCCTCAGCTGTAAGTTTGACACAACAGATGACCATGGACATGTGGAGGTTTTCTGGATTCGTGATGACAGACGTGTAAATGGCCCAGAGCTACAGATCACAGAGGTACAGAGAAAATGTTTGACATTCAGACACAAACTCTACAATTATTGACAGAATTGGAACATAAACCCAATTCAGTTCTAGTTTTCCTCTAGTGAGGATTCTGACTTCTGTCCACGATGATGAAACTTTGAACTCTGGTCTTCAGGACACAAAGACGGAGACGTTTATCTGCAGCCTGGATAATTCTGTCAGCTCTGAGAACAGCACCAAACTGTTGAATCCTTTCCTTCCTAGTGAGTCATCATGTTTGTAGAAACCAGAGAATCACTGAAACCACTAAAACCCACAACCAGTCATTTCTGACTCTGTTTATTCTCTGTGTTGAAAATTACTGTTGAAAACAGAAAATTACTTTGTTTGCTGTCATCAGTGTTCTGTTTGTTGTTAATGTGTAGAAATATTCTGGTAGATGTCATCAATGTTCTTAAACATTAAACTGACATAAACATTCTTCAGTTTTCATGTCACCTTTACTAAATAACTAGATGCTGGTTGTTCAGTTACAGAGAAACTCTAAGAAACTCTGAACATCAACTTGTTCAATCTGCATGTGGTAAATGGAAACTAGAAGAACTTTGATGCAGAGACATGAACACATGGATGAACTCCATCCATGGAGGACTATGGTTGCTATGGAAACCTGTTTCTCTGAAGACTACCTCTGTTTGTGGACTTCAGTGTACAGAACCATTCAGTTCTGCTTTTAGCTTCAATTAGAATCCAGTTTAATCCAGAAATGACTTTCTTTGATGTCAATGAAATATAATCAATAAATAATCCTGAAAATGATAATAATGTTATTGATGAAGGTATTTACTTGTCTTTAACTTTTGTTTTACAGAGGTCATTTATGGGTTAAAGGGCTCCACCGTCGTCCTCCCTCCAGTTGAAGCAGTAACGTCCATCACCGCCATAAGATGGAAACATGGAGATAATTTAGCTGTAGACTGGAATGGAGGGAATCCAGCTTTCTACAACATCTTTAAGGGTGAGAACTTAGTAGATTTCGAATAATAAACAACTACGATGAGACTTTGGTGATGAAACCTTGTTGTTGTTTTAGCCTGAAAATGATGCTAACTTTCACACTAACCTGCTGTTGGTTTACTGTCTAGTGATGAAAGAATCTGTTTGTTTGTCTGAAATGTGAACAGATTCAGTGTTGGAAATGTTTCAGCATAAATCTCTGTCATTCTTCCAGGTACCTGCAGCTTAAACACTGAAACAGGAGAACTGACCATCAATAATGTGAGACCAGAACACAGCGGTGTTTACACGCCAGAGATTAACTTAAGAAACAGATCTGCCATGAAACTACGAGTTCTCTGTAAGTTCTAGTTAGTTTTTCTGTAGTTGTGATTGATTTATTCATCAGAACCAGTTCTGTATTTGTTCTCTTTCCAGCTCCAGTCCCCAAGCCCAGCATTAGTCATAACTGTGTTCCTGGGGAAACCCCCAAGTGTACCCTCAGATGTAGCTACACCTGTACGCCTGACAAAACGGATGATCTGGGAGATATGGAGGTTTTTTGGATTCGTGATGACAGACGTGTAAATGTGACACAGCTACAGATCACAGAGGTACAGAGAAAATGTTTGACATTCAGACACAAACTCTACAATTATTGACAGAATTGGAACAGAAACACAATTCAGTTCTAGTTTTCCTCTAGTGAGGATTCTGACTTCTGTCCACGAAGATGAAACTTTGAACTCTTGTCTTCAGTTCACAAAGACGAAGACGTTTATCTGCAGCCTGAAGAATTCTGTCAGCTCTGAGAACAGCACCAAACTGTTGAATCCTCTCCTTCCTAGTGAGTCATCATGTTTGTAGAAACCAGAGAATCACTGAAACCACTAAAACCCACAACCAGTCATTTCTGACTCTGGTTATTCTCTGTGTTCTGTTTTTGTAGGGGACACAGGTGTTGCTGTAGGGATTGCTGTGATTGGGACACTTGCTTCACTTGTTTCAGTTGTTCTTTTAGGTTTTCTTTGTAGATGGATTTATCTCAAATGCAGTAAGAAACAGTCTAGTTTCTATCGTGTTAAACTGCAAACATCCATGTGTGTTCCTGATGTGAGCTTGTTGAATGTGGTTGTGGTGTGGAATGAATTCAGGCTCTCTAAAGTCCTCCGTCTGGTTCTGCTTGGTTCTCTGTTGGAAACACAGAGTTCTGATGAACATGTTCCATATGGTGCTGCTTTCAATGACCCTCTGTTTCAGTCAGTGACAGTAGATCCATGTAAAGAAGAAGCCGGTGTCAGAAACACGTCTGAATGGTTGCAGATGAAACTCAAACCTGATCCATGATTCTGAACTCAACGTGGAGACGACAACTAACTCTGTTTTGGTTTCTCCAACAGGATGCTACTGGATTATCAGAGAAATACAAGAAACAAAGATGTCTGAAGGTGAGATCATGAATGTTCTACAGAATCATGATTATAAATCAGCATCAGTCTGTGTCTGAATCACAGTCTGTGTCCATGTGTTCACTATGTAGACGTTAACTCTGTTTGGTTTCTCAAACAGAACATAACGGGATCTCAGCAGAAACAACTGCTGCAGGGTCGGTTTCAGGTGAGATCATGAATATTCTACAGAATCATGATTATAAATCAGCATCAGTCTATGTTTGAATCACAGACTCTGAACTTTGAACAGAAAACATTCATGAGTTCAGATTGTTTGATTGCTGATCTTCTGTCTTTGTTTTACAGATGTAGAGATAAAACTCCTGGATGGTGAGAACAACTGTAGTTTGGAAACAAACTGAACTATGATTCATTTCTGTCACTGACTACAGTTTTTATTAAAGTCAGATGTTAAGTAACATCTGACTGTTACTAGAAGTGACCTCTTCTTTGGTTTTTCACACAGCTGATAAAGAGATTTTGCGGACTCTAAGTAAAGGAATCAAAAGAAATCTGTCTGAAGGTGAGATCATGAATCTACAACAGAATCATGATTTTTAAATCATCATTAATCTGTTTGAATCAAAGACACTGAACCTTAAGCAGAAATGCCTTAGATTCGATAAATTTCTTATATTTATTATAAGCATTAATTGTAGTCAATACAATAAAAACATACAGATTTATAAATGTCATGGCTAGCAGGCTTTAGCAGACCCAGATGCTGGAACCCGGAANCAGCCGTTGTCAACAGGTGGATGAGATGATGAGGACCCAGCCGGGGGCACCGTGACAATAAAACTCATAACAGAAATGATGAAATACATAGATACAAAAACAAAGACACTTGATTCCCATTTGCTTAATTTATTAGACTGATCATTGACTATAGACAAGTAGAGCGCTTGAAAAGAAGTGAATTTATATAATTTAATTTTATTTATATAATCCCATCTCTACTAAGTTAATTCATTTATAGTTTTACATAGTTTTTGTAATCCGGTTCTGATCTGATAGATTATGTTCATGTAATTAAATCCAGTTCTTATTGGTGATTGATCAGAAAAAAATCATTTCAGTAAACAGTAGGTTTGTACCGATGGATGATACAGTTGTCCATCGTGATGGGTGACTGACATCACAATGAGACACCATGGTGATGCACACCCCCGGCACGCTGTCAGTAGACACCACTTTTTCAGATTATAAAAAACGTTCACATGAGTCACACTTTCAGTCACAATAAATCATTCGCACATACGCTGTAGTTGTTTTTTTTTTCTGCTTTGAAGCTCAAACACCCCCCCACAGCCGCTATGTGAGCTGGCGCTCCGAGCTCTGCCCGGACACACTTTTAGACCCGGTTCTCCTGAGTTTGGTAGCTTGTTCACGTAGAGCTGCGGTACGGATCACAGTCCTAAGTCTCCCACACGTAACAAAGCATCCTTACTTCCCCTAAAACACAAAAATGTAAGTCCGTCTGCTCTGCTAGAGACACGGTCGCTTGCTCCACCGTCCACCTGACTATCAAGTGCAGGAGTGGAGCACTTCTTTTCTATTTGTTTATTTTTTTTTTTTTAAGTCACTTCCCTCAGTTTAGACTGGATCATTGCGGATGAGTCATTATTTGAGAATGGATAAAATGGATAAAGTAATAAAGTAAAATAACGAATAATAATTATATAATAACGCACCCCCCCCACGATATCATTGTCCATCCTGATGGTTTACTGCAAACATCGTCAACTGCCAATTTAGGGGACATCACCCAACCCTAACTGTTATGTAATAATTGATCATAATCAGAACACACTGTCATTAAATCCAGATTTCATTGTTACACATTTCAGATCTACTTATCGATAAAGTGTGAATAAATGTGTTGTGGCTTCAGATTAGTTTGATTGCTGATCTTTCTTTGGTTCCAGATTCCATTCTGAAGCTCCTGACTGGTCAGTGCAACAACTAGGATGTGAACTTTGATTTCTTTCTGTCATTGACAGTTTTTCAGCCTTAAATAATAAACAGTTTAATGAGATACAACTGATTATTATAATGAGTTAATTCTGTTTTGGTTTATCAAACAGCACGTTACTTGATTTTGAGGACATTACAACAAGGACCTCAAGTCAAGAAAAGTCTGAAAAAAGGTGAGTAGTTTGGATTCAAACAGAAGTGTGTGGAGGAGAATTTATTGATTTCTGTCACTGACAACAGTTTCATAGCAAATAGTTCAGATGTTATTAGAACAACTGATCATGAACAGAAGTTTATTCTTTTTCTGGATTCTCCAACAGTTGAGAAGATAATTGAGAAGTTTTTCAAAGGAAAAAATGAACTATGGCTGTATAAAGGTGAGATCTAGAATCTTCTCTACAGAAACGTGATTGTAAATCATCATCAGACTCTGTCTGCTCTGAGATTTGAACAGACAACCTTCACATTCATGAACCTGTTTAGAGATTAGTGTGATTGCTGATCTTCTGTCTTTGTTTTACAGATGAAAAGCAAACACTCCAGGATGGTGAGAACAACTTTAGTCTGGAAACAAACTGAACTTTGATTCATTTCTGTCACTGACTACAGTTTTAACTAAAACATAGTAAACATGTCAGTAGTTAAAACTGACTGTTATTAGAAGTTAACTCTTCTTTGTTTTTCACACAGTTCAGAGGATTTTGAGGATTTTAAAAATGAGAAGTGAACTAAAGCTGCCTCGAGGTGAGATCTAGAATCTTCTCTACAGAAACATGATTATAAATCATCATCAGACTCTGTCTGCTCTGAGATTTGAACAGACAACCTTCACATTCATAAACATGTTTAGAGATTTGTTTGATTGCTGGGCTTCTGTCATAGTTTTTACAGATGAAGAGATGACACTCCTGAAGTGTGAGTACAACATTTTAGTCTGGAAACAAACTGAACTTTGATTCATTTCTGACACTGACTACAGTTTCTACAGCCATATAGTAACCATGTTATTAGTAACAATATATTGTCACTAGAAGTTAACTCTTATTTGGTTTTCAAACAGTTCGGAGGATTTTAAACAAGAAGAACTACCTACAGCTGTCTGAAGGTGAGATCTAGAATCTTCTTTACAGTATCATGATTATAAATCATCATCAGACTCTGTCTGCTCTGAGATTTAATATTAGAGACATTTATTTCAGTTATGTTAAACACACAAACTTAAAAACATCAACATAAGGATTGACACTGAACAATGTCAACATAAACATTGAACAAAATTAACCTAAAAAGGTGTTGGGTGAAGCCAAGGCTTATTTTCCCAACCCTGATTACAAACACCACATCTACCTACAAATTGTTGGAACCTTAAAAGTGAAAAGAAAAAAGAAGAGGGAAAAACATACTTCTGAAAATGACCTTTTTGAACAGACAACCTTCAGATTTATAAACCTGTTTAGGGGTCACATTAGTGTGATTGCTGATCTGTCTTTGTTTTTACAGATAAAAAGGAAATACTCCAGGATGGTGAGAACAACTTTAGTCTGGAAACAAACTGAACTTTGATTCATTTCTGTCACTGACTACAGTTTTACAGCCTCCAGCTGTGAAAAGAATACATTCAATAGTAAACATTTTGTTAGTAACAACTGATTGTTTCCATTTGGTAACTCTTTTTTTTTAAAACAGTTTGTGAGAAGATTTCAACACTCATCAAAAGGGAGGAAGAAACGGTGGTTAGAGGTGAGTCTTTTTTCCAGAAACATGATTGTAAATCAGCAGCAGTCACTGTTTAAATCACAGAAAACATTTATGAGTTCAGATTGTTTGATTGCTGATCTTCTATCTTTGTTTTTACAGATGAACAGAGTCCTCCGAATGGTGAGTTGAACCCTTTAGTTGATCATTTCTATCATGAACAATTACAGCCTTCAATGGTGTAGAGCTCCTCCAGAGTGTCATGGTGTAAACAATGGTTACCATGGAAACTGGCTGTCATTGATAGTTTTCTTTTCTCCTCAGAAACTATTCTTTGCTGTTTTTCTCCACTTTTGACGTGAAGCCGTGAAACATTTCTCAGGTCCTTGCGATGCAGCAGTGCTGCTTGTATCTGGATGATTCAGAGGTTAATGGGGGGGGGGGGGGTGACAGACTGGGGAGGGCAGCTGTAGGGTCAAACTGCACATCTACTGTTTGTCTTGTGGGATTCGCTGTTGTGTGATTGACATGTTAATAAGGCTGGAATCATATCAGAGGTGTTGGTCTGAAGACCAAATTGTTCTGGACCGTTAGCACAAAGTAAAAGAAAGTCTCTGTGAGCTGTGGATCATCAGTACACAATGGAGACACAAATACTGGCTTTGATGTCCAACAATGGACACACACAAGAACCTATAGTTCTGGAGAAATGGTGTCTAACCCAGGAAGGCGGGAACCATTACAGACCATCAGGCCAACCCCACCAGCATAGCAGCTGAAACATTGGACTGTGCTCCAACAGACTTTGAGTGTTTACTGTGATGTCATCATTGAATGGGCGTGGTGAGAAGGAGCAGTCTGTGTTACCATGAGGAGGCTAGAGTTCTGGACCAACACCAGAATCAGTGTAGAGAAGTTTAGCAGAGTTCTGATGAGGACCAGAGGACAGGAACACATTACAGTGGTCTTTAAATGGCTGCATTGACTCCCTGTCAGTTTCTGGACTCATTTTAAAGATCTCTACAGTTCTATGCATAGAGCCCATTTGGGTGAGAGTGGGGTTCACCTTCAGCGAGGGGTCGGTCCGTTGCAAGTAGGGGTGTGTATTGGCAACAGTCTGGCGATACGATACATATCCCCATATTTTACTGAAACATGTTTCCTTTCTGTTTTTTTAAATATGACTTTGAAAAAACTCTACCTGAAATTGAATGTCTTCCATAAAATGGTCAAAGTCAGTTTATTTAATGATCACAATGTTAAGCACTGCAATTGTATCTCATATATAAGTTGCGTTTACCAAAGCAAATTCATAGTGCTTTTATTTTGGTAAGTTAAAATATAGAAAGGAAATGGTCAACATTGTCTGATATCCACAACAAAATACTTTTTATTATAAGAAAAACAAAGAATGAATGTTCCTTAACCAATAAGTTTCTATTGGGGAAATAAAATACTGTTTATTTTCAGCATTAATGTATCTTCTCTAGTGCTTTTAAACAGTTCAGGAGCCTGAATGGTGCTTCAAAAATAAAGGGTGGGGAGGACACACACTGATTCTTTCCAGAAACAATAAACTGGGATGATGAGGCAGCATGACAGAACGAAGGAAAGTTGCTTTAAAAATGACAAAAAAGGGGCTTTGTATGTTTACAATCTGCTCTGCTTCACCTTTGCAGCCACGCTTCTTACACATGGAAGTAAACTGGTAACGCTCCTCGCCACGATCTGACGATGTCAGCCTTTTTCAGAGCATTGCACACATCCCTCTGATCCATCTAAACTTGAATCCATTGCTGGGAGGTTCTGCAGAACTTTAGCCCGCTTTGCTAGCATGTTAGCAGATGCTAAGCGCATTAGCCTATTAGCTGCTGCCGTGCTTCATTGTCTATCTTATTTATCTGAGCCGCTAAAAAGCACAGCAATCCACGTTTTCATATCTTACTGGCAGCAACATGGCTCAGAGTTTCTGCTTGGTATCCATTCAAGTCAAAACTAAGTAGTTCATGTCTCATAACAACAGAACAAGCTGCCTATGACTGCAGTCATCCTGTTGACTTGTGCAGAGTAGAGCTGCTCTAAGAGGCTCCGTGTTCTCTGCTGCCAACTAGCGGTCAGAGGGTGAAGGATGCTCAGAATTTTTTTATTTTTTTAAACTTTTTTATTGAAAAAGACAACTGAGGTTAACAGTTTGAGACAATTGTATACAATTATGCAAAGTATAGAAACATCGATAAAAGTTACTGGACATGTACAAACAACAAATGCAGAATAAAACAATATAATTTTTTTTACCAATAATACAGAAAAATAAAATAAAATAAATACAAGACATTAAAATAAAATAAAAAATAAATAAAAAGTAAATAAAAAGGGGGGTTTACATAGACATTGTAATGATTCTTAGCTTAGGGGGCTATCAAGAAGCTGCAATTTACATACGATACTGTAAAGTTCCATAGCAAGTTTGTTTTCCATGAAATTTACAGATGTTCATAGTCAATCAGATCCAGAACAAGGCCTAAGTTATTATGAATTGAGCGACCTTTAATAAAACCGGACTGCGTTTCAGATATTATGTCTGACTTGAGTCTGTTTGCAAATATATGCGTTAGAAGCTTATAGTCAGTATTTAAAAGAGTTATAGGCCTTAAATGATCTAGAAATGTTGGGTCTTTACTTGGGAATAAGGATGATTACACCCTGTTTCATTGTATGTGTTAGAGACCCATTTTGAATAATTTCTTTAAACATTTCAAAAATTAAATCTTTGATTTGCTCCCAGAAGAATTTATAAAGGTTACTGGTCAGTCCGTCATCCTGGAGCTTTATCATTGGACAGACAGCTTAAAGCCTTCTCTAATTCCTGCAAAGTTATTTCTGAATCACAAGAATTTCTAAAATTGTCATCAATCTTAGGAATGAAATCTTTAATTGTCTGGAAAAATGTATTATTGTGGGATTCGGAATAAGATGACGAGTACAAGTTACTATAAAATGAACTTATTTCTTTAGAGATCATTTGAGGATCAGAGCATAATTGATTATTAATATGGAGTTTCTTTATAGCATTCTTCTCTTGCCTCTTCTTTTCTAGATTACAGAAATAAGAAGTACTCTTCTCACCAAGCTCCACCCATTTTGCTCGGGATCTGATGATGGCTCCTTTCGCTTTTTTAATATAAATATCGTCAAGAGAACACTGTCAAATGCTTCTGCGTTGTTTATCATCCTCATTGAAAACAGGCTTGGAACAAATCTGATTTAACTCAGTCAAAATTTCAGTTTCTTTTTGCTTATAATGTTTTGCAATTAATTTGCTGTTTAATGGCAGTTTGACGTACTTTGAATTTAAGGATTTCCCACTTATCGGTGTAAGATTTTAGAGTTGAATCACTATTTATTGTTTCTAATAATTCAATAACAGCATTACAGAAAGTTTCATTAGTGAGAAGTGAAGAATTAAATTTCCAGTAGCCTCTTCCAAAGGATTTTTGGATTTGAGAGCTGACATTAAGTTCAATCAAACAGTGATCAGTCAGGGGAGCTGCTGAGATGTTAACGTCTATCTTGTTTTGTAGAAGGTTATTTGAGACTAGCCAGAAGTCAATCCGAGATTTTGAGGATCCATTAGGCTTGAACCAAGAGAATGTTTGACTGAGACGATTTTTAATCCTCCAGGGGTCAGAAACATTAACATCAAGACAAAAGTCCTTTAAAGTTGGATTAATATGATGGGTATTGAACTTTGAGGGAACTCTATCCAGCCATTCATCTAGACCCATGTTATAATCACCACCAATTACTACAGTATTTGTACAGTACTTATGATTGAGAAGTTTGACATGTTTTGCAATTTCTGTTAATAACGACTTGTTTTGACTAGGAATATTATAGCCATAGACATTGCATAGGATCAGAAAACCATCATCAGTTTTTAGAACACAGATGAGCCAGTGGCCGTCATCATCAGAGATACGGGTAATCACTTTGAACGGACAGTTTTTAAAGAGCAAAGCAACTCCAGAAGATTTGTTTGTACCGTGACAGAATAGGATTTTGTCTCCCCATTGATTAAACCAAAACTGTTGGTCTGCTTTAACAGAATGAGTTTCCTGCAGTAGAATGCAGCTGGCTTTCACATTTTTACAGAATAGGAAAATAGATTTTCTCTTTACATTGTCTCGTAAACCCCTAACATTTAAAGAAACAAAGTTAAAATTAGACATGAAATACAAAAAAAATAACACAAAAATGAACAAAAAGTTACTTACTTACTTAGCTAGTTACTGAAGGTGAAAGTTAGCGGCTGGAATT
>JAUDJI010000167.1:0-22835 GCA_037389245.1 Oryzias sinensis | reverse complement strand
TTACTTCAAAATATTTGACATTTTCCTATTCTTTTTCAACACCAACATTAAAAATCCTCCAAAGGCCTCAAACATTCATTAACAAATGATCTATAGTTTATTTATGATCTCATTAAGTGCAGCTGTTTTCCTGCTTTACCTGCTGTATTTATTAATACTGACACCAACTAAACCACAGGCAGACGTCAAAAATACATTTGTATGTAAAATAAAGAACGGTCATAAATATTTCTAAAATATTTAATAAAGAATGACGTTATTAGAATGAGCTGAGTCCCCTAAAGGCACGCCATGATGGCACGCTGCCTGTGCCCACAGTCCCCCCCCTTTCCTTCTCAAAGACAGGACTGTGCAGCAGCAGATGCAGCAATTCACAGGTTTAAGGCCGTTCCAAAGTCTGTGATTTAACAGATAGTAGTAGAAAACCGATTGTGGTGCAGATTTTTTTTTGTCTTCCAAGCACGGGGATGGCGCCCCCTGTTATATTTGCACCCTGGGCAATTGCCCGTATTGCAAAAATGTCCCACAGTTGCTCACAACAGAGACCACACTCTGGAGTTTGTCTTTACCTGCAGCCTGTCTGCTGGAGGGGCCAGTGTGTCCACTTGTGTCCATTTGTGTCCAGTGTTTAGTTGTGTCCAGTTGTGTACATCTGTCCACAACTGTCCAGATGCCACTTGTCTACATATTCCAATATACACATCTGGAGCAATAGCTTGTGCTGGTGGAACCACACCCCGGTGTGTTCAAGTCCCGACTGTGCGCCATAAGTGCAGATGCCAGTAACATGTGTCACACATGATCCACGAGTGTTTATCAGACACTATTGTGTGTTGGTTTCTGTCACCAGTGGAATCAGCACTGTCCTTTCTTAGAACCAGAAATCAATTCAATTCAAATTCATTTTATTTGTATAGCCCAAATTCACAACAACAGTGATCTCGATGGGCTTCGTATCGGTAATTGAAAAAGTGAAACATGAGCTCAAAGGATCATGAATACATAGAGTTCAATATGAAAACACAGAACTGAACTAACAAACTGACTAAGGCAAACTGGACATCCGCGGTAAGGAAAAAATCCTAAAAAAAAAAAACAGAATCGGGGAAAAACAAAAGAACAAACTGGAAGAACAAAGTTTCAAGTTCTCATCTCATTGCAAAAGGCAGAAAAAGGCGGGACTTTAACCATCAGCCTGAAACAAAGTTCACCTTTAAACTGTGTCAATGTCAGATGTAGAAATAGAATAGAATGTAGAGTACAGTAATCCCCCCGTATTCGCGGGGGTTACGTTCCTCAACCCCCCCCCCCCCCCCCCCGCGCGAATAACGAAAATCCGCGAATAATTGACGCTGTTTTAAAACTCCCAGGGCCTCTGCAGAGTCAGAACCTTTTTCTGCCATTTGGGGTCATTTCCAGAAGCTGGAGATGATGCAGGGCTTTTATTGGCTTTTATTAACCTTGTCAGAATGGTTACAGCTCGAACAAAAATAGCGCAGCCCGCTCATACACTCAGACGGAGGAGAACATTTAGCCAACGCACACCCAGGTAGGCCCCGCCCCTCTAATCCACCAGTCACCAGCCCACCGCTGACCGCTGACATACGTTGTGGTCCAGCAACTGGGAGAAAGAGGGGGGCGCCGCCCGCCCGCAGCTCTGTCCAACTTGGGGTCATTATACTTTACAGTAAATACAGAGTAAATCGTTTTTCGTAATTCGCGGAATGAGCGCTGTTCTGCGTCTCACGCTTGTGACGTCACGTCATCTGCTGCCACCCGCGAATGGGCGGGGCAAATGGCAAATAAACCGCAAATGGGCGGGGGATTACTGTATGAGAAGAACTTAGAAATGGAACTTCTGTAAATCATTTAAAATTTAAATTAAATATAGACACTTTTAATGACACCTTTGATTATTTATTTCTAATTTTAAACAATTAATGACACGTTTATTAAATAATAATGGCATCTATATTTATTGTTTCCATTAGTCTCTTGTGGTTCTCCAGACTCCTTAGACATTTTCTCCAATGATCATTGAGTTTATTGATGCTTGGAAAAAAACAAAAGTCCTGGAAACGTATAAAAGGCTCCTTGTTGTGTTTGTGTCCCTGCAGTCCTCCCCCAGCATTGGATGACTGAAGAGGAAGATCTCTGCAACCAGCAGAAGAACTTCAGAGTGGAACAGGAGGAACCAGAACCTCCACAGATTCAAGAGGAACAGGAGGAACCAGAACCTCCACAGATTCAAGAGGAACTGCCAAGCTTTAATGTAACTGATAGTCAGGATGAAGAAGGAAACCAACATGAAGAATCATCATCAACTACAGATGAAGAGACAGACCCACAGAACAGAGATCAGAGGAAGAGGAGGGACAGAAGTCATGTCCAAAGTGTGGACAGCTCTCACATGTCAGCAGGTCAGTGTGACTCTGATCTTCATCTCCACACTATCAGTATGTTCACTTCAACAACGGTTCTATCTTGAGCTTCAAGCTCTCCAAACATGCAGTCCATCAACAGCGTGTCCTGGAAGAGTCTCTTCTGTCCCTTCCAGTTGAAAAGACAGAAGACATTGTTGGTCAGTGCAGCTGACAACATTCTTCAAATCATATGATCTTAGTTAGTCCCTCCAGCTAACGACAAACAGGAAACTTGTTGAAATCTGTTTGTTAACAGATAAAAAAGTACAATCTGTTTTGTCGTCTGTGGTTCTAAGTTTGTAGTTCAGTTCTTTTCAACAGATTTCTCTGTCAAACCCAAAATCCATCTAAACCTATTTGATGTCTCCATGTCTCCAATTCCAGACATTCAGACAGATTCTATTTCCAAAACTACATTTCAAGCTAAAACCCAATCTTTAACTGGTTCGGACTATTTATTGAATGAAACAGCTCTCCTCATAAGGGGGAGGTGTAGGGGGGCCTTTTTCAGCACAGTTTTATACTGTTGTGCTTAGGGCTGGGCGATATGGTTTAAAAATAAAATCTCAGATTTTATTTTTTTTAATTCGATTTCCGATTTCCCCCCCCGATTTTTTTCCCTCCACCCTACTTAAGGAAAGCAATAAGTACAAACGGCAGACAACTTAAAGCAAATGTTGCTTTTATTTAATCAAACCCAAGACAAATGTAAATAAATGAACACGCTCTTGGAATCAAAGTTAAGTATAAGATTTTTCTTCTTACTACCTTTTTGGACTTGTGTTTAAATAATTGTGTCTTGTTTTATACAACTTTAGTCTTGCTTTTGTCTAATTTCGTTATTCTACACTTGTTTTCACTTATCCAAAATAAAAAGGTTACTTCCTTACTTAAAGTCCCAGCTGTGTTTTGAGTCACACTTTGTAGTCTAGACTAACAGGAGACAAACATTCACCTTGACAGCAGCACCATTTTCTAAAAGATTAACAATACAGCTCATATCTGTGCTATAAGGTTTTAATTAAATTAATAAACCCCATCTTCTCCACTATGGAAGCGATTCTGTAGCATAAATAAAGAGCAAAGTCAAAACCAGAAATGCTTTTTCATTTTCAAAATGAAGCTGCATTTTTTGACTCAAAAATAAAATGAAAAAGCAATCCACCAAAATGCTTTTTCATTTCCTTCCTCAACAAAGCTTATTCTGTCACTTAATTAAAATTAAAATGAAAATGGTATTTGGCATTTCATTTTCAAGACGTTCTCTGGTAAATGTGTAGCATAATTCATTTAGAAATCTCTAATTTGACATTTAAAATGGATAAATAGAAATGCTTTTTTAATTTTCAAAATGAAGCTGCATTTTTTGACTCAAAATTAAAAAGAAAAAGCAATACTTCAAAATGCTTTTTCATTTCATTCCTCAATACAGCTTATCCTGTCACTTAATTAAAATGATAAATAAAATAGTATTTGACATTTAATTTTCAAAAAGGTCCATGGTAAATGTGTACCAAAATTCATTTAGAAATGTCTAATTTGACAATTAGACATTTACCATGGACCTTTTTGAAAATGAAATGTCAAATACCATTTTCATTTTAATTTTAATTAAGTGACAGAATAAGCTGTGTTGAGGAAGGAAAAGAAAAAGCATTTTGGTGGTTTGCTTTTTCATTATATTTTTGAGTCAAAAAATGCAGCTTCATTTTGAAAAAGCATTTCTGGTTTTGACTTTGCTTTTTATTTATGCTACATATTGCTTCCATACTCCACGGAGAAGATGATTAATAAGCAGCAGGAGTCGCGGTCAGAACCCCCCACCCCCCGCGGCCGCCTCCTCCGAAAACAAAATCCTACGGTGGCCGCGTCGCAAATGGATATATCGGTACAAGTAATACTTACAACGCAGTATTCTTTATTAACAAATAACAGTAACAACCAACTAACTAATGAACTAACCATACAGGCGTTGTAGAATGAGTATGTGTTTCTGTGTCAGGGCGCGTTTGAGAGGACTGAGCGCGTGCGAGAGCCTTTGACTCAGATGGGCTTTAGGCAGCATGGGGGGGGTCTCTTCCTCTACGTCTGTGGCAGTAAACCCAGACCAGTTCCAGACAACAGATGATTTTATTCCTTTCTTGGGAACAAAAGTCCCACTGTCACCGGTAGCCATGTTGTCGCTAGCTGCTTCGTGCGTCGATTGGCGCGTGTCGCCGTGTGATACTAAAGCTACGGAAGCTCTGGGGAGACAAAAATGTGCCACAAAAAAACTCGATTTTTGAAATCGCCCGTAACAAAAAATTCGAATTAATTCATTTGATCGATTTATCGCCCAGGCCTAGTTGTGCTAAAGAAAACCAAAAACTTATTTCAAAAAATTGAAAGTTTTTTATCGTTCATATTCTGAATGATACTACAATATTTCTTATCGGTACTTAACAATAAATAAAGTCACCACAACATATAAAAGGGCTTTTACTTGTGTTTCTGCAGTCCTCCCCCAGTGTTGGATGACTAAAGAGGAAGATCTCTGCATCCAGCAGAGGAACGTCAGAGTGGAACAGGAAGAAATGGAACGTCCACAGACTAAAGAGGAGGAGGAGGAACAAGAACCTCCACAAATTGAAGAGGAACCAGGGGAACTCTTCATCATGCAGGATGAAGAGCATCTTGATCTGAAGCAGGAGACTGATACCATGATGGAGATTCCTACTTATGAGGAACATGAGAACAGTGAAGCAGATCTAAACAATCAGCAGAGCTTTAATGTAACTGATAGTCAGGATGAAGAAGGAAACCAACATGAAGAATCAACATCAACTACAGATGAAGAGACAGAATCAACATCAACTACAGATGAAGAGACAGACCCACAGAACATAGATCAGAGGAAGAGAAGAGACAGAAGACATGTCCAAAGTGTGGACAGCTCTTACATGTCAGCAGGTCAGTGTGACTCTGATGTTAGAAAAAATCCCAAGAAGACAAATCTAGGTAAGAAATACAAACAATCTCCAAAACAAGAAAGAATTTCCTCTATTAAGTCTGGTAAAAACTCAAGAATAATTACTAACCTGTCTGACTACATGGAAACTGGCTCTGATGAAAGATGTTATATCTGTAAAGAATGTGGTAAAAGCTTTGGTAACAAATCTCTGTTCAGAATTCACACAAGAATCCATGCAGAAGATAAGAGATTTTCTTGTAAAGAATGTAAAAAAAGCTTTAGTCATGTATCCAATCTCAAACGACACATGAGAACTCACACAGGAGAAATGCCTTTTTCTTGTAAAGAATGTAAAAAAAGCTTTCGTCATGTATATAATCTCAAAAGACACATGAGAACTCACACAGGAGAAAAGCCTTTTTCTTGTAAAGAATGTGAAAAAAGCTTTAGTCGTATATTTCATCTCAAAAGACACATGATAACTCACACAGGAGAAAAGCCTTTTTTTTGTAGAGAATGTAAAAAAAGTTTTCGTGATGCATCTCATCTCAAAACACACATGAGAACTCACACAGGAGAAAAGCCTTTTTCTTGTAAAGAATGTAAAAAAAACTTTAGTCGTATATCTGTTCTCAAACAACACATGAGAACTCACACAGGAGAAAAGCCCTTTTCATGTAAAGAATGCAAAAAAAGTTTTAATCAAATATCTACTCTCAAAACACACATGAGAACTCATACAGGAGAAAAGCCTTTTTCATGTAAAGAATGTAAAAAAAGTTTTAGTCATGTATGTAATCTCAACAAACACATGACAACTTGTAAAACTTTTTCTTGACAATGTAAGGATTTAGCGTAAACTCTAAATTCTAAACTTTTCTGATAAGAGGTGGACCTCTCAACCTCTGTACCACAGTCAAAGACTTTATTTTACAGGGGGAAAATTCTGTATCTCAGAAAAATGTAATATTTTAAAATAAGCTTTTAATGCTCTAAACTTCTGGGGTGAAACCCCAATGTTCTAATGAACTCCATAGCAACCTGAGCTTTCATTTCATGTACACAAAGCCTCCATACCATATTGATGAAGTAACTTTATTAAAGGGAGGCACAAGGGAGTATTGAATGTGTAGATATGAATTTTCAAAAAAAAAAAAAACTTTGGTTGTTTTGATATATGATTTGCTACAGGAGGTCGTTTGTCCCAACAGCAGTTAGACTATAGAATGACACAGTTTAGGACTGCTGAAACTGCTGCTGGATTTACTTATTTAGTTATGATGTGTACTTTTACTTCCACTTTTTATAACTATTTTAATTTTTACTGACTATTTGTTTTTCTAACTGCTATATTTCTTGTTTGGCTGTTGTAACAACTGAATTTCCCTCCGAGGATCAATAAAGTCTGGTCTTGTCTTATCCTGACTTTCTTGGACAGCTTTGTTTGGTTTTCATCTTCTCAAAGCCACAATTATCAAAAGCAAAAAAGTAAATGATCAATACATTTCAATCTGTTTGTAATGATACTAGACAATGAGTTTCACTGCTGACAAAATATGTAAAACCTTTTTCACAAAATGATTTATTTTAAATGTACATGTTAATAGAAATGAGTTGTTTTGAATTATTAGAGTTAACATCTAGTAGAGGTAGGTATCGTTAAGATTTCATCCATTAACTCCTCTTAATCTGCTGCTGTTCACTCTGGTACCTTATTAGTATTTTTATGGATATTTTCTGGTATAAGTTTACACTAAAATAAAATGATCAATAAAAACTGTTAAGATTTGTCTATCCTGCCTTTTTCTGTTCTAATTTCTTTATTTACGCTCCTGAACATTGATTTGGAGGATTATTTCAGGTAGGATCAACTCCATAGCTGCAGTGTGCAGTATAAGGGAAATGTGAATCCTAATCTACCAGGTAGGTAGATGGGAAGAGGTGTTTAACTAAGTTCCAGTGTGCAGGTGGGGGTTTTGTCTGGCAGTGAACAAACATTTCTGATGTCTGTTTAATTATGTTCTGTTTTATTTCAAGGTTATCAAGCTCTCATCCATTCCATTTGTGGAAAATAAAACTAAGTTAAAATGAGTGGAGTTGTCCAGCGTCCTCCGTTGTCTCCTGAGCCGTTCGAGATGGGCAGCATTGAAAATGAACTAGACCAATACCAATGTGTATTTGTAGGTAACAGGGATGGGTACTGAGCTCCGGCATTGAACGAGCCCCGGGACAACATTATTCAAGACCCCTTTAACGTTAAGATGGCACGAAACAGCTAAAAGGTCCAAATGCTGCGGCTTTCTGTGTCTTTGTAAAATAACAATCATGTTTCCAGATTGTTGTGGTGCCTTTAACACCGCCAGAACGGGCTGGAGGAAGAGATCAGCATCAGCGAACATGAAGGGGGCGTGTCTGCAGCCGTGAACGGCGACCAGGGTCCGTTATAGGACAGAATTTTTTCCTGGAGGGTCAGCAGCAATCCCATAGGGGGACATGTGTGTGAGCGCCCAAGAAAGTAAAAAAAACTTCCTATCCCCCTAGACCTGGGGTTGTGAACCTGTGGCTCTTTTGATGGTCACATCTGGCTCGCAGACAAATCTTTAAAGACCAGTCCTTCTTGTGTGCGATGCGATGCCAGAGGGGGGTGCAGTAGCGGTGCTTGAAGAAAAAAAAATCTGTGCCAGCACTATCAGTTTACTATTATCTCTTATGTCACAGTTTGCACCACAGAGTTTTAACAGCCAGAAACCTGTTAATTGCCGTGCCTAAAACTGCACGCTCCCGTCTCTGAGAAAGAGCGCGCAGTTACAGGATCGGGATGAGTGAGGAAGGCGGGGGGGGGGGATAGTGGACACATTGTCATAGCTTAAAACACATAACCCATCACTCACTGCAGCGCAGTGGCGGTTTTTGATATGGGCGAAGTGGGCGGTGGACCAGTGCGGCACTTTGTGGGGGGCGGCATTTTCTGTGCCCGTTGCGTTACACATAATGTGCTACTAGATTCAAACAGGCAGCTTAGAGCTTTTATTTTGGCATGCCTGCAGCTGCCGACATTTTACACCTTTATTTTAACACATCACACTCTTAACTGTACTATTATGTCTGAGCAGGCACGTCGTAACCAATGATTCGGGAGTCCTTCGTAGCTGTTCACCTGAAGCTTTATTAACACTCTCTTAGCTTATTACATGCAGCTCACTCTCAGTCCGTCCTTCTATATCGTCCCCCTGGATGTCCACCACCATCACATTAGTTCCTACACAAATGCCCTCATTACATCTCCCTCCTTTTAGCTTAGAATGTGTTTCTTCTTAATCTTTTAACTTTAAACCATTCTTAAGATGCATTACTTAACTGTAAACAGTTTCTTCAATAAACCATACAGTTCTTTTAACGATGCAATATTATTTATAATATTTCCATTCTTCAACATCATTTCTCCTTTTTTTTTCTTTTTTTTTTTCTGAAACCAATCTGTCTAGAGGTGACAACCTGTGTCCCTCAAAACTGTGCAGGGATTATTGTGCCCTGTGAACCACAGTTTCCTAAACTGAACAGTGTCTACAAATTTAGTCTCCGCGGGGGGCGAACAACCCTCCCCGACCTCGTAACTGTGGAGCCCTCTGGAATCACTCTGATCTGGGATCTGTTTCTCCTGAGGCGTCCAGATGGCATATCAATGTTATAGGAACGCGGGGTGTCGGCTGGGCCACTGACCGTGCCGGGACTATTGGCGTTCTTCACCCAGACCTGTTGTCCTGGTCTGAGCTCTAGTTTTGTTTGAACTTTGTGTCTGTTGTTGAACCAGAAAGCTTGTTTCTGTTTGTGGTCTTGGTCTTTGCTCCGGAAAAGTAGAAGGTTTGGCCACTTTGGTTGAAGTTTCTCTTTACTGACAGGCAACGGTGTCCTGATGTTACGACCCATCAGCAGCTGTGCGGGTGAGGAGGTGTGCGCCAAAGGTGTGGCTCTGTATGCCATCAGGGCTTTGTGTGGATCGTCCCCCTTCTTCAGGAGGGCTTTGATGGTCCTCACAGCCCTTTCTGCCTCCCCGTTGCTTTGAGGGTAGTGGGGGCTTGAGGTCACATGGCTGAAATCATAGTCTGTAGCAAATGCCGCAAACTCTGCTGCCGAAAACTGAGGGCGGTTATCTGTAATCAGGATTTCAGGAACCCCGTGCCGCGCAAAAATTGCCTTCAGTTTGTTAATAACTGGGACTGCAGTAGTAGTGGTAAGGCTTGCCACCTCAATGTATCGGGAAAAATAATCCACTACTATCAGATACATGGCGCGATTCTACTGGAAAAGATCGGCTGCAACTCGCTGCCATGGTCTACTAGGAAGTGGCGTTGTCATGAGAGGCTCTGGAGCCACATGAACCTCCTGCGCACACACTGTTAACAGGTTGATTGTCCAATGGGTGTGCTCCCAATTATTGAGAATTCTTTCTCAGGTGTGTTCCTGTGGTGTTATGCCATGTCACTGCCTATTTAAACTACCTGCACTAATAAACAATGATTTGTATGTTCTGACTGCAGACTGTGTCCCAGTGTGTGCTTTTGCTCCTTTAAGCCACGTTTAACAGGTTATACAGGCCCAGATGCGCTGATGTTTCACCCAGACATGTGTGATAGCAAAACAGTTTGATAAGCTATTGTTTCAAACTTTGGAGTGCTTCATGAGTGAAAGGACAAGTTCCACGTTAGTCTCGTCTTGTGTTTGTGAGCGAAAGGGTATGAACTCTGGGAGACAGGACATTTTGCGGTTACAGAAACTGAAAGGATACAATTCTAAATGAACCTGCCACAGATGCGGATCAAGACACACTGGCTGAGATGCAGCAAAATGCTTTGAAGCATATGCGAACTTGATAATTCGCCAGTGACAAAAGTTTGTCTCTGGTCATGCACGAGGCGCTGATGATGGCGTGGCACTCTCAAGATATTGCAAGACTAATATGCTGTAAAGAGGAAAGCCCAGAATTGTGATTCTCTACACTGAATTAACTTCCCTGCAAAAGTTAAGTGGTGAAAGTGTGACTGATTACGTCATACGTGCTGAGACTTCAATCACAGCGCTGAGGAACGCCGGAGAAGTTTTGAGTGATGGACTACTGGTTGCAATAGTCTTAGGGGTTGCCAGTCTCATTCAAACCTTTTTCAATTTTATCCTCCATGATGAGACCCTCTCTTTTGCAGATTTTAAGACCAAATTGCGCAGTTATGAGAACACTGAAACCATGCGTACAGCTGTGGCCAAGGACAATGTCATGGGTGCCCAGGCACAGAAAACTAGTGCCCTGTCAGGTGCAAGGATGCGAAATGCAGAGAACAGAGACATTGAGTGTTTCCGTTTGGTCCAGAAGGACACAAGGCAAGACAGTGTCAAGCGTGGTCAGCAGTGGTACAGCCAAAACAGAGCAACACCGCAGAGGTCGGAAGCAGCAGCGACGGAGACAGCGCCGTGGCGGAGTCTCAGAGCCGGATAACACCTTTGCCTTCTTGGTGACCGCTGATTATCAGCCAGGGAGCGACATCACCAGAAAAGGGTTGATGGTGGACACTGGTGCAACATCGCATATCAGTACAGATCGTGCCTTTAAGTTTAAGAGCTTTGTGACCAATTCAGGCTGAAACGCACTGTGTGGAACTGGCTGATGGGACAAGGTGCAAGGGGGTTGCGGAGCGCAGAGGAGAAGCAGCGGTGTGGCTGGTTGACAGCGGGGGACGTCACATTTGTGCCACACTGAAGCAGGCGCTGTATATCCCCTCCTATCCCAAGACATCTTCTCTGTGAGCTGCAACTTCCAGCGGGCAAGCAGTAATCTTCAAGGAGGGAGAAGACGTCCTGAAGTACAAGAACGGTACACGTTTTCTTATTCATGAACACAACAGACTGTTCTATTTGCCTACGGTTCACCTGGAACAATAACTGTGATCAATCTGAGTTGCCATGACATTCCAGACGTGGCATGAGATAGATTGATCACGGTGTTGTTCTCGAGGCTGTCGAAACAAATAGCTGATCTGTTGTGTTCATGAATAGAAAAACGTGTACCATCTTTGCTGCTCGGTTTGTCTTCTCCCTCTCATGTGCTGTTGCTCGTTGAAGATTGCAGTAATCTTTAAGGAGGAGTAGAGATTAAGAAGACCAGAGTTTTATGGGGTAGAGGCACTGGTCAGGCACAGATCCAGCATTGATTACTGCTATAAGATGGTTTCGAATGTGCCTCAAACTTTTGGAGAGGCTGTGACTTCATCCAACTCAAGAGAGTGGATAGATGCAATGGATGATGAAATCATTGCAGGAGAACAACACATTTACTCTGACCACTCTGCCTGAGGGCAAGAAAGCAGTGGGGGGTAGGTGGATCTATGCAATCAAATGTAATGCTGATGGGTCTGACAAATTTAAGGCACAGTATGTCGCCAAGGGATATAGTCAGGAGTTGGGAGTAAATTATGAAGAAACTTTTTCTCCTACTGTTAACCTAACCAGTGTGAGAGTGTTAATGCAGAAAGCTGCCCAGGAAAGCTTGATCCTCCACCAGATGGATGTTAAGACAGCCTACCTACATGCACCAATTGATTTTGAAATTTGCATGATTAACCCTTAGGATATAGCGTAAAATCTCAGACAAATGAAAGAATTGTGTGTAAACTGGAAAAATCATTGTATGGGCTAAAACAATCAGGTAGAAATTGGAACAAAATGTTACATGATTACCTGTGTGAAAACAACTTTGTACAAAATCCAGTAGATCCTTGTGTTTACAGAAACAGAATATGAAAAAATAATAATATTGATATGGGTTGATGACTTGGTCATAGCTGCCAGTGATGGAAGGGTTTTAAAAACTGTCAAACAGATGCTAGCTGAAAAGTTTCAGATGAAAGATCTGGGCAGGCTGAAAACTTTTTTGGGTATCACCTTTGATCAGTGTGATGGTGAAGTGACCATGTCACAGCAGGATATATTGATAAACTGCTGAAGGTTTAGCGTGCAAGGAATTGTGGCGGAGTCGACTTGCCTTGTGAACCGGTTATGTATTACACTGATGGTGGTAAAAAGATGAGTGACCCCAGGAAGTACAGAGAGGCCGTAGGTAGCCTAATATACCTTTCCTCATGCACTAGACCTGATCTGAGTTATGCTGTTAGCAGATTGTCACAGTATTTCAGTGAGCCAAGAAGAACAGTGGACAACTTTAAAGCATGTACTAAAATATCTGAAAGGCACAAATGATGAGAAACTTTGTTACAGGAAAGTGATGAAGGATTAGGGCTGTGGGTTTACAGTGATGCAGATTGGGCGGAGTGACACAATGACAGACGTAGTACTTCTGGTTATTGTATTAGCCTATGCAAAAATGGACCCTGATTTCCTGGAAGACCAGAAGCAGCCAACTGCTTAGCACTGTCAACATGTGAGGCTAGTACATGGCTTTAGCTGCCACTATACAGGAATGTTTGTATTTGACTCAGCTGCTTCAACATTTCGATGAGTATCAGTATGACAAAACTGTGATCTATGAAGATAATCAAAGCACAATTGCACTGTGGAAATCCTGTAAATAGACAGAGATGCAAGCATGTGATAGTAAATATCATTTTGTGAGATCAACTGTAAACAATGGTGAAGTGTTTTGAAATGACATCCTTGGATCAGATGGTTGCTGACCTAGCCATTAAGTAGCAACAAACTAAAGCTACTTACCTTTTTCAGATTCTTGTTTGGATTATAGTTAAACCAAGATGTGATGCAGTTTAGTTTCCATGATGATTGTAAATAATGTAGCGAGCAAGTGGGGGTGTTAACAGGTGTCAGATAAATGCATCCTGAGCATTGAAAAAACACAATTACAAACAACAAACCACAACAAGACTCAGAGATTTCTCATGCCGCGAGGAAGGCAAGAGTGACAGAAAACGTCTGCCTTCTCTTCTCAAAGTCTGCCTCTCCTCGTGCTGCTTTTATAGAACACAAGTGGGAAGTCACAATTTCAAGACAAAGAGAAAAGTTCATCAGGGTGTCGTCAAATGACCACTTTGGTTGGATTCTAAGTTCAAGCAGTATCATATCAGCTAAATAAAACCCCTCTCTTCCTTGCTGGGGATGAGAAGCAGATGAACAAACCGGCCTGTTATTTTCAGAAGAGGTAAAAAGGTCAATCTGATTAACATACATTTAACCAAATACATTTAAGCAATGATAATAATAAAACAAATTCCTTCACAACAGGTTGATTGTCCAATGGGTGTGCTCCCAATTATTGAGAATTCTTCTCAGGTGTGTTCCCTGTGGTCATGCCATGTCACTGCCTATTTAAACTGCACCTGCACTAATAAACAATGGATTGTATGTTCTGACTGCAGACTGTGTCCCAGTGTGTGCTTTTGCTCCCCTTTAGAAAGCCACGTTTAACACACACTGTGCAGTTTTCAACTGTGTTTTTGATTTGTTTGGTCAAACCGTGCCACCAAATGGACTGTTGTGCTCTGGCGATGCATTTTGTCATGCCCTGGTGACCTTCATGCACTTTTTCAAGCATTTCCTCTTGCATATTGACTGGAATGACAAGTCTTTCATTTTTCATTAATAGTCCATCCGCAACAAGTAGGTCTTGGTGGTACTGCCAGTACACTTGAAGCTCTGGTGGAAGTGCTTTTCTGCTTGTAGGCCACCCTGATTGTACTAAATGTTTTAGTTTTTCGCATGTAGAGTCCATTTCCTGTGCCCTTCTGATTTGTGTTAGTTTACTTTCAGATGCTGGCAACTGTTGCAAAATTTGATTGATAGAGACACACACATCTTCTTCCAACTGCTTATCCTGCATTGTGGGTGGAGCTTGGATGGGTGCCCTGGACAGTGCATCTGCCGTGATCAAATTTTTCCCTGGAAAGTGTTCGATTTTGTATGTAAAACTTAGAATCTAAATCTTATAATACGAGCTGGCAGGTCATCAAGAGCTCTGCTGCCTAGTAAGGAAATGAGAGGCTTATGATCAGTTTGGATCAAGAAGTCCATTCCTACCAGGTAAGACTGAAATCGCTCACACGCCCACGTTAGTGCGAGTGCCTCTTTTTCAATCTGGGCATATCTGCGCTCTGCATTTGTCATGCTGCGTGAAATGAAGGCCACAGGACGCCATTCCCCCGTTGGTTGTTTTTGGGATAAGACTCCCCCTAATCCAAATGAGGATGCATCTGCTACAACTTTGGTCTCTCTGTTTAGACCAGGGGTCGGCAACCCATCGTTTCGGAGCCACATGTGGCTCTTTCATCCATCTGTTGTGGCTCCCTGTGACTTTGGAAAATAATGAGTATTTTATAATAATTAAATTTTATTTTAGTTTTTCATTTTTCATGGCATTTCAAAGGCGCTGATGGCTCCGTACGAAGCGCGAGCCACGTAAAAAACAGCTTCGTAATGAGCTCGTATTTGTCGGGCGAGACCTGCAGAGCTGAGAGCAGGAGGAAACACGCGGGGCGGCTTCAATAAACACTCCGATCTTCTGCCGGGAACTTGACGTGCTGCGGGGCAGAGACCAACTCGCTGATGACAGACTGAGAGTTCGCGCCAGTGTTGCCAGATAGTCACAGTTTTCCAGCCGAAAAGTCATCTGAAAACCGCCAGACCCAGCCAAAAACCTCCCAACACAAGTTTTGATATGTTTTTTTTCCCGTACTGGACTGATAAAATGAAAAAAAATTCTAAATAAAAGATAGTTCAGACTAATAATAAAATGTGTACAATATTGAATATTTCTTCAGCGGGCCGCCTTCTTTCATTCATTTGCTTAACCCGCTCTATCACCGCCATAACCTGCGACCGGCTCTTTCATCCTTGTGCGGCGCAGGAGCGCCCCGACCACCGTATTTTGCGCTCTCTGTGTCGGACACACTGAGGAGCGCGGAGGAAACAACTCTCAGCTGCAGAGGATGTGAACAGGTGAACAGGTAGAGAGGAAAAGCAGGTGGAGAGGCGGAGGAGGGGCTTTGGCTTCAAACTCTGTCAGAGAGATGCAAACTCGGGCGTCAGATTGAGGCGCAGCTTTCCCTGTGGGAGTTGAAGCAGAGACTTTCTCTGGGATGATTTTATGAACCCAAACATGGAAACATGATTACCAAGTAGAACTCTTCAAAATAATAATCCTGATCTCTCCACATTCTCAGTGTCTACCATGCATTGATAAACACATCGCTCCATTTAGCCATCAGACCAGAACCAGTAGCTCCTCCCACACGCAGTATCATCCTTTAAAGAACATAATGTGCATTTGCAGCGACGTATGCTTCAGACGATGTCCGATTGGCCAATCTACATGTCAATCAAGTCCCTTACTTCTCAGTGAGGATTTTGATTGGCTGGTGGATTTTAAAGAAGTACTTTTTTTTTTTTTAATCTTTTCTGGCCCGCGATCTACACTCATGTCATTGAAGATCGACCGGTCGATGCGATGGACGTAATGAGCACCTTTGAATGACATATACATGCATAATATATATAATGATGTCAAAACGGGTTGTGGCTCCGAGTGCTTTCTTTTTTATTAGGGGCGGTCCCAAATGGCTCTTTGAGTAAAAAAGGTTGCCGACCCCTGGTTTAGACAGTACTGGGCGAGAACTGTGGGTGAACTCAATTCCTGGCGTAGTTCGTCAAAAGCCCGCTGTTGTGCTGTTCCCCACTCCCAGCTGGAGTCTGCTCTAAGGAGCTCTCTTAAGGGCTGTGTGAGTTCAGCGACACGTGGAGAGAACTTTCCAACATAGTTCACCATGCCCACAAATCTTTTCACATCAGCAGCATCTTTGGGTGTCGGCATCTCTGTGATCGCTCGGATTTTCCCCGGGTCTGCTTCAATACCCTGCGCCGAGACGATGTGACCCATCAACATGACTTTTTCTACAGCAAAATGGCACTTGTCATTGTTAAGAGTCAGTCCTTCCTGCTGAAGACGCTCTAACACTTTGTGCAGTCTTTTATCGTGCTGTTCCCTAGTGGACCCGAACACTAATATGTCATCTGCATGACACACGGTTCCTTCCAGGCCTGACAGCATTTGAGTTAGTCTCTTTTGAAAGTGTTCTGGTGCAGATGAGATTCCAAACGGCAATCTTTTATAACAGTACCGGCCAAACGGGGTGATGAATGTAGTTAAAGGAACTGAATCTGGGTGTAAAGGTACTTGCCAAAATCCAGCTGTAGCATCCAGTTTTGTGAAGACTGTTGCACCTGCAAACTTTGCCAAGGTTTCATCCACAGCCGGCAATATGTGGCGCTCCCTGCAAACATATTCATTCAGGTGAGTCATGTCTGAGCAGATCCTGACCTTTTCATTGGGCTTAGGGGCTACCACCATCCCAGCGCACCACTCTGTTGGTTCCTCGATGGCCTCAATAACTCCCATCTTCTCCATTCTTTCCAACTCTGTCTTTACTTTGTCGTATAAGGGCAAAGGGACTCGTCTGGGCAGCGACAAAGCATAAGGTTTAGCACCTTCTTTGAGTTTTATCTTGTACTCCCCCTTTAGGAGGCCCAGCCCTGTGAACACTCTGGGGTACAGTTTTTTCATGTCAGTCTCAAGTTCTTTAACGTTGTCGACGAGGTGCAGCAGGCCCAATGCTGAAATGGCTGGAAAGCCCAGCAGAGGGTTGGACAGTCTCTGTACGGCATACACTGGCTGCGTTGTTATCCTGTCTTTGTATTTTATGACTGCATCAAACCGACCTTTCACTTTCAGGGCTTCTCCACTGGGGCCACACAGGGTTTTGTCTGCCTTGGTGAGCGGGCCATGTAGGTCTTTTGAGTAGGTGGCAGCTGGTATCACCGTCACATCTGCTCCTGTATCCAGTTTGAAAGTTACATTTTTGCCGTTTACCTCTAGTGTTTTTTTCCAGTTATCAGGCTGTGTTCCGGCTGAAACTGCTCCAAGAAACAGTGTGTTGTCCTCATCTTCAAGAACCGCTCCAATTCTGCTCGATCTGCACACTGCTGCAAAATGTCCCTTTTTCTGACATTTCCTGCATGTAGCGTCACGCGCAGCACAAATGTTTTTGGAGTGTGCAGGTGATCTGCCACAGCGCCCACATTGCTTGTAGTCTTTTTGATGTTCACTCTGACTCTTTGTCTCAAAGGGTTTTCGTGACTTATAGTCTTTGAAAGTCTTTTTCTTAAACTTTAATATGTCCACGTTAGCTTCTGTCGTGTCCTTAAGATTTGTTTCTCTCACTACTGGTTGTTGTTTCTTTATCTCTTCATGCTGTCTTATCTGTTGCACTGCCTTTTCCAGTGTTAATCCACTATCCATCTGCAGTTTTTCTGACAGGCCTTGGTACTGTGTTCCCACCACTAGCCTATCTCTTATCATTTCGTCCTGCAGTGGCCCATACTGGCAGTTTTCTGCTAACTTGTAGACTGCAGTTATGAAGGATTCAGCTGACTCCCCTGGTTCTTGGCTTCTTCTGTTGAAACGTGCTCTCTCATAAATGACATTTTGTTTGCCTATAAAGTGCTTATGAAAGGCTTCTTTCACACTCTTGTACGTTTTGAGTTCATCCTCACTCAGCCCGAGCGTGCTCAGAATATCGTCTGCTTTATCGCCCATTGCGTACACTAAGGAGTTAACTTGATACTTTTCATCTTTGGCATCCAGTCCTGCCGCAACACGAAACCTTTCGAAACGGCGGATCCAATTGGGCCATGATGAGTAGTCACCAAAGTCAAAATTTTCCGGTGGGTTGATTGAGAACAGGGAATCCATCATTTTACGTTTCACTTGACTGACGTAGCGTGCCGTTAGCTTATTACCTCGTAGTAGTTAGCTTCTCTCGGCTAGCGGCAATAATAGCGTCTGGATTTCTGCTGCGTCGTCTTCCGATCTCTCCCTGAGACGGGTTTCTTCACTTCTGACACCATGTACTATTATGTCTGAGCAGGCACGTCGTAACCAATGATTCAGGAGTCCTTCGTAGCTGTTCAACTGAAGCTTTATTAACACTCTCTTAGCTTATTACATGCAGCTCACTCTCAGTCCGTCCTTCTATATCGTCCCCCTGGATGTCCACCACAATCACATTAGTTCCTACACAAATGCCCTCATTACACTAACCAGTGACATAAAGATCAGGACAATCCAATGAATTCAAATGTTTAGTCACGTACCAACTATGTGTAGCTGCAGCTGCGGGTTCCAGCTGCTATCCAGCAGTCTGCGCTGACGACAGAGCTCCTCCTCGTTCTGGACGATGGTTCCTTCAGCAGCAGAAAGTTGTTCTCTGACAGAACCTTCCTGAGGTTCTGAAGACATGGTTCCTGCTCTGATCTTCAGCTCCAACTCCTACAAACACCGCCGTCCTCTTTACTGCAGCTCCGATCGATCATCTGCTAGTCTCACAATCACAGAGAAAAGGTTCAAACAGAAACTTTTCTCCTGTTTGGAGATTTTCCTGAAAGTTCCTGTGATCCTGCAGGAGTCAGTTCTGCTCAGCCTGCAGAGCAAACAGAAAAGACTCTGGAAGCTTCCACATGTGAAACTTCAAGACAAAGAATCCAAACAACAACATCTGATTGGTTGACTTTTGGAGGGAAAGCTGCAACAGTCTTCTGTGATTGGTTCAGCCGTCCCTGCCCCCACTAGTCCACTGCACAGGGGGCAACATTCCAGGGGGGGTTGGTAATCTCCTCCTTCTATTGTTTCTGCCCCACTGGCTCTTTCAAAATAAAGGCTTGTTGTAGCAGAAACCTGAATGGAACATCAGAATGGACTCAAACTGCTGCTGGTTTCAAAGCCTCGTTCTCAACTTCCAGCTGAACTCTTCATGAGTTTGAGCGTCTGTGACAAACTCTACAGTTGAACAACAGCAGTGAAAATCTCCATGGATGTCAACTGGGAGAGAATCAACATGAGATTTCCAAGAGTTTCTGCAGGAACTCATCACAAAGTCAGGAGCTGCAAGGCCTGATGGGAGATCTGTCATCCTATTGTGACATGAAGGAAACTCCTTCAAACAGGAAAGATTTCATCTGACACGATCACTTTGATGTTAACATGAAGATGGATCCCAGAGATTCAGCTGTAAACATCCCATAATACTGTTCTAGATGGTTCCAGAGTGGTGTGGAGATTTCCTTTTTCTTTTTCCTGTTTCTCCAGAAACTAGAAGTCAAACCTGAAAGCAGAAGCTGCAAACTGAGTCTGTGAGGCAGATTTTCCAGCAGCACATCCTCCTCATCTGCTGCTGAGATGGAATGATGAAGCTCAGCTGAGGAACAGCAGGTTTCCTCTCACATGTTCCTGCTGCAGAAAACAGTGTTTCATATCAACTCATCCACATCATGAAGGATCAACATGTTTGACTGAATTTACATGAAAAGAAAAGACGTCAAAGAAATCTGTCCAGACGGGAAAGACTGAATGAATCCAAGTTTTTAGCAGATAGATAGAACTTTGTTTGATTTTCTAGCTCTGCTTTTCTCCAAAGATGAAGAACATCAATAAATAACCAATAAATGCTGATCTGGAACATTCTGTCTGGGAGTATGACTGACACTTTCTACATTCTGCTTTGATCCGGGTCTGAACCTGCTTTACTGCCACCACAACACATCCAATCCCAGCCCAGAACCTGGATCTGGTTCTGAACATGAAGCCGGTCTTCAGGGACAGCAGGACTGATGAGTTAGTGATCTTCTAAGATGGACTTCAGACCCCTTAGAGCTGAAACTCTCACTTTTCTCTAGGAATCAGCTTCTTGTTGACGACACACTGCTGCAGTCAGGGGAACACACAAGAAACACACACACAAAGACACACAAAGGGGGAGGAGCTTAGCTCAGCCATTGAAGTCATGGTTGAACTCTTCTGGGACTGATTTTAGACACAGAAAGCGCTCGTGTTTGATTTGATTTGATTTGAAATGGCTTATTTCAAGCAATCAAATAGGAGTAATACACAAAAGCAATATAATCATCAGTTATACATTCATACAGTAACTAATCAAACTTAGGATAATTAGACATAATTAATAAAAATTGCTTGAAAGGGAGTGGAAAGAAGCGAACTTATATAATCCCACCCCGTTATACTATAACCATTTTATTTCATGATTTATCAATATCCGGTTCCTAGGTTTTATCAGACAGAATTAAAAATCATAAGATATCTATAAAGCATGTGCCAAAGATGAAATTACTACGTCAAAAACAACTTTAGAAATCAACATGGCAAATGCAGCATCTGAAATATATGCAAATTATGTTACTAAGTCATTCATATGCTTTAAAACATAATACTATATCAGTAAAATAGACGCAACACTGTTTCATAGCAAAATTTCATCAAGTATCAAAAGTTAAAAACATGTGCAAAGTTATGCTACATTAGGAAAGATTTTTGAATCATTTTATCAATTTTAGGAGCTAGTGAAGTAATATCATCAAAAGTCAATCAATTTAACAATTTTCAATAAGTGATTAATCATTTGTTTTACTTTTTTAAATATTTTTTTGTATTTTTTTATTTTATTTTTTATAATAAGGTAATGCTGTAAGGGAAAATAAAAAGGGTCCATAAACTGTCGAATTGTCCAAGGTTGGTATTTCTTCTTTTACTGATAACAGCTGATCTTCTGGGTTCAAAACAGTTAATAGTTCTCTTCCATGTTATGTCTGCAGACATTAGATTCAGGTCCATATCCTTCTTCAGCTGATATCAGCTGCGGTGAAAGTTGAGGTCAAGTTGTCTGCAGGTCAGAACTCTGCTGTTATTCAGGTGACGTCAGACATACAGAGAAAGTGATGAATCCAGGTGTCATATTTCTTAAAATTATTTGGCTCTTTGATTTATTACTCCACGTTGTTTCAGACACAACCGTAATCAAGCACTTCTCAAAGTCCTTCATGGTGTACACAACCATAACCTTGGTCCGGTCCTCTGGACCGAGTGGTTTGACGTAAATCCTGCAGCCTTTAACCCAAGTGTTCTCAATCTGCTTACGCTTCCTGAGAAGCCGTGCATGTTTTGAGATTTCAGCATTCCTTCTGGTCAGATGGTCATTCAGATAAACAGCCGAACCTTTCAGGTGTTTCCTTTGGGTCATCAGAGCTAGCTTGTGTTTGTGATTCACAAACCTGATGAAGATCGCTGGTTTATCCGTCTCCTTTCTCCTGGGGAGCAGGTGGCAGGTCTCGATGGTATTGAGATCCAGGGAAATCCCTTTAGATGTGAGAAATGAATGTATTTGCTGCTCCAGCGACTCTGCACCGATCTCCGTATTAGCACTGCTAGCTACGCTAGCGCTAGCATTAGCAGTGCTTGCTCCTGCTGTCAGTTTCGCTCGAGGCTTGATTGGTACTCCAGTGAGAATGACATTATTCATCCTTACTTGCTGTTCCACATCGTCCAGTCTTTTCTCCAGAATCTCGACCTGATTTTCTCCCTGCTCATTCTGAGCCCGAAATCTTCGGAACTCTTCCATCATCTCCCAGAGCGGCGTTAGCTTAGCGAACACTTGATCCATAAAACTTTTCAGCGTTTCTTGAATAATGTCAAGAGATTTTTTGAGCTCTTCATATTCCTGGGGTTTCTTCGGGGGCATGTTGTAATCAATAACATGATTGGTCAGCTTTACCATCAATGGAAACATCACATGGTCTTTCATTAAAGTCCATTTAGATCATAGTTACAGAAAGAAGAACTGATCAGAAGTCATGAATCAATGGAGATTCAGAAACATTCAGAATATTTCACTAGTCTGATTGGAATCACTCTATTCAATAGAAACCAGCAAGAAAATAGAGATTTTCTCTCATGACCTCATTATTCATGTGAATTTATCAGCTGTAAGCCATAATTCAGACAAATGGAGCCAGTAATTCCAGAATAATCCTCACATAGATGTTGTGTGTGGACCCCGTTTTCCTTTAGATGATCCAGCTCTTGGTCCACTGAACCTCCAACCTTCTTCCATTTGTTCAGCTGCTGGACAGAACAAAGAAAAACAACCAGATGTTTTTGCTGAGTCAGGAAAATGCCTGTTGGAGCTCCAACATGATTGTTGACGGTGTTCCTCCTCTTTCTGCTCCGCTGACGTCCTCATTTTCAGTTTCCTGATCAGACAAACTAAACTCTTTTCCAGGTTTGAATCATCATCAGAAGAAGAAACTTCCACCTTTGTGCCACATGCTCAGAGAATCCACTTCCAGAACAGCAGAGATTCCCGCCACATGTGACAGAGCATCCAGGTGATCTCCAACTACAGGACATCATCACCTGCCTGTGACAGTCACACCTCCATTCTAGATGCAGCCAATGTAAATGTAATGCAAATGTAATGTGATGTGATGTAACTGAAATGACAGAAAGAAGAGACTCGTCGTTTTCCAGCAGCTTCATCCTGCAGAAAAGAAGCAGAAGAGAAGCAGCACCTTCATCCTGATGAAGCTCCGCCCTCTGACCTTCAGCA
>JAUDJI010000166.1:0-22864 GCA_037389245.1 Oryzias sinensis | reverse complement strand
CCTTTGTCCTTCCAAATAAACGGTTCTATTTAAAGCTCATGCATAAAAAGAGAGTTTTTGGGAAAACCTCACTGACTAACTACTGAAAGACAAGTACCGTAAATTCCAGGTTATAAAGCGCACCCACCCATTTCCACGCGTTGAATTATTTTTGTACATACACAAGCCGCACCAGAGTACAAGCCGCACATATTAGGCAGTATGATCAACCTGACAAATCACGTCCTGACTCCCAGAGTAAGTGTGATTTGTTACCACACTGTGGGTGGGGTTGGACTTGCAACAGGCTCATCTATTTGACTACAGTAAACCCTTGTTTTTCGCGGGTGTTACGTTCCAAAAAGAACCCGTGATAGGCAAAATCCATGAAGTAGAAACCTTTTTTTTTAACAAGTATTATACAATTAAATTCTCTATTATACATTGAAAAGAAAGAACAAACCGTTTTACAGGCTCAAGCATTTGTTTCACAAATAAAAGTACTTTAAAAAAGGTTTTTCAACAAATATCTTCTGTACTGTACTGTCAAATAATAATTTTAATCATCAATGTGAACAGAAAGCTTCAAATCGCGGAGATTAGCCCCGCCCACCGCGACCCGAGAGTAATCGGATTAAACGGGAGAAAATTTAAAATGATTTTTAAAAAAAATACAAAGTACGGTCAGACAAATACTGACTCAGGTGTATTTCACTGCTCTTGAGCCGCTGCATCCTGACTCTGTTCTGCAGTGTTTTCTCCCTTAGAAGCCCGAAATGCAGCTGTGTTTGTTCGGGAGAAGAACACAGTGATTGACAGTTGTTGTCGCTCTTTTTTCCATGGGTTATAGAGAAACTCGAAATTGCAAGATGATTTGCACCTATGTTGTAAATTTGGCAAGCTGTTTTACCTACATGTACTTATTAAACTGCAAGGTTATTGACGCACAGGTAGAGAAGTGGAGAGACTTTTTAGCCAATCAGAATGCAGAACACAATGCTCGATGCAAATCCGTGAAGTAGCAAAACTGTGAAAAGTAAACCGTGTTATAGCAAGGGATCACTGTACATCCACATCTGCCAAACAGCGTGGACCTCTATTCTGTTCACAAGTTCCTCAGTTATTGTTTTTTTTATTTTGTTTATTTATTTATTTTTTTACTTATTGACAATCTAGGTATCATACATAAAATTACAAACAGTAACCATATAATCAACATTACATCCCTCAGTTATGATGAGGAAATTTACATCCGCGATCCCCCATTTCCCATGAGCCTTAGGGGCTAAAGGCGGGGCCAACGCCCGGCTTGATGAGCAAGTAGCAGCAGTGCATGGAGGGGTGAACGGGAACAGCTTGTGTCGCGGCAGCATTATGGTGGTAACAGGGTTGGTTAAAAAAACACACCAGTAAAATAAAGCAGCGGCGACTGAAAAGCGCGTGCCTCAGCGCGATACGCGTCAGAAGTTTCCTTCCACAACAAACACTGTTGCTCCGCGGACGCCTCTGCGCTCCGCGCTCGCCAAGCGGACTCCTTGTCTCCCCTTCCTATCCGAAAAAGCTCACACGGAGCTGTGAGCTTTTCAATGCAAAATTCCGCTCAGTCCTTAGAAACCGTAAAAACGATCACGTGGATTTGTGTTTCCAGTCGTGTCCCGACAAAATAAAGGCTGATGTTATTCCCAAATATTTACGTGCAGCCAGCCGAGTCACTATGATTCAGAGGTAAATTCACTTCTGAGCATGCGCTGTTCTCTCTGTCACGCAGCTGACCGGCTTTTCCAAACCCGTTGGTGATGGTGGATTTTTCACGCTGCTTTTAACGATTGTTTTTAACTTGAAAGCTTCATCATATTGTAGCGGCAATCACGTGCACGTTGGTTCTAATTGCACCAAAGGATTCTGGATGTTGTGAATGATTCGCATGGTTGTTTTGGCAATTTTTACGCCGGATGCCCTTCCTGACGCAACCCTCTCTATTTATCCGGGCTTGGGACCGGCACAGAAGTAACTGGCTTGCAACCCCTGTGGCTAGATTTATGGACTTTGTAATGTAAAAAAAAAAAAAAAAAGGAATCTATATATGTTCAGTTGTTGTGAGTTGATTCTTACTTGCTCTTTATTCTGTGAGTAATGACATTACTTGAAATATGCTGTTGATGCACAAAGAAAATTGCACTTAATAGTTAAATTCAGGCATTGTTGTGACAGCACAGGTTATCCTTCACTAAGGGGGGATGTTGTGTTCAGCTATTGTTATAGCACTTGACGCCACTAGGCGGAGCAGTGAGCAAGAGTTAGGACTGAGGAAGGAGAAGAAGAAATGAGTGTGGAGATGAGCTGCTGCATGTTGTAGTGAGTTGAAGCTGAAAATAAAGTCCAGAAACAAGATCCGTTTTGTGGATGATTTCTGCCGCCGCCTACATAACAGACATGATATCCTGTAGCGACTGTGAATGAGATGGAGGAGAGGTATCTTTCCATTTAAGCAGTATAGCATGTCACGCCAGGAGTGATGCAAAGGCTATACAGTGTTTTTTGGCAGTACCTGAAACAGCTTGGTCCTCCACAACCCCAAAAATGGCTGTTAATGGATTTGGTTTTTAATGTTGAATACACAAGATGTGTCAAAAATTATCCTCCAATATATATTCAAATGAGGGCATGAAAAGAACATATGATACAGAGGGGCATCTACATCTTGTACATAGTGGACTAACTGTGGGGTACATAGAGGTCAGCTTTACCCTGGAAATATGGACCAGATGTCACGGTGCCTGTCAGTTCACCTCCCCCTCCTACAGCTCTCACCACCTTGCTGATTGGAACCAGCTGACCCTCATCTACACATCATCCTGCCGGTCTTCATATGGGAGCTCCTCACCAGAATCCAGCGCCAGTTTGTTATACTCACTCGGGTGCTTACGCCTGGCCTTTTAGCTTCAGCTACGTTTTCATGTTCTTGTTACTTACCAAGTCTTGTGCTTGCCTTCAGGTTCCTACCTTTGGTCATGCTGGTTCTCCACTCCACGCTGGTCATGCTGTCCTCGGCGTCCACGCTTCACATGAAACAACGCAGCAGATCTGTAAGTGATCATTTAATTGACTATCGCATCCTAGCTGTGGAGGCAGGATGGCCGGACGCTGCCCTTAAAGGGGCTTACTGCAGCTCTTCGATCTGACGTACGACTCCGCGAACGTCAGGTAGAAAGAACACGTACTGAGAAGAAAACTGTAAATAATCCTGTCTAAACCTCCCATGCTAGAACCTTCTTCTTCCACCTCACGCGAACACGTCGCCCGCTCCTCTGAGGAACCCATGCAGATCGGACATTCTAGTAAGTAAGTAACAGTAAGTAAGTAACAAGTTTATTTCAAATCAAATCAACATTTACCTGGAAAAAGAAAATATACGTCAATACACGACTTGGAAAATAAGATTTGAAAGAGGAATTGAAGAAGCGAAAGCTTATAAAAATCCAAACCTCCACTCAACAACACTCATAACAACAAAACAACGACGGCTGTTTGACCACCGGGGGACAGTCTACCAGCTGTCCCCAACTTACCCCCTTCCTCATATAACCTCATATTAGGGTGAGGGGGTGGGGGGTCTAGCCTGCGATGCGCCTTGGGGGGGAGCTACTTGGCAGTGGCCCCCCTCCTATGGTTGCCGTATGGAGTGGGCCCCCCCTCTTTCGGTTTTATTTGCACCTTAGACATGTAGGGTCCTTGGTAGGGGGGGTGCTTCGACATCACTGCCAGCAAGCAGCAGATGTCCTCCTAGCACCCTACTCGCCAATTTTAACTGCACCTTAGACATTTAGGGCCCCTTGGTGGGGAGGGTGAGGGGACATCACTGTGAGTAATCAGGAGATGTCCCCTTAATGCCCTACTCGCCAATTTTAACTGCACCCCCCTTAGTACATACACCTCTCCGTGCGGTGGGGGGGTTCACATTACACCTGAGCCGGGGGTGTTCGTGTCCCTGGGGGGTGGGTCCTGGTCCTTGCCCCTGAGCGCTGGGCCCCGCCAAACTTCCAACAGTGGCCGAGCCTGGTCGGGCCATATTTACAACACCCGTTGTGGGCCCCCTTTTTTCCCCGGGGTTCCCCCCTCCTGGGCGGGGGCGGCGGGCCCCTGCCTTGCTCTTCCCTGGACCAACCGTGGGCCGGATGGGTGGCTGCGTAGAGTGCGGAGCGGGTCTCCCTTGGGGGGTCCTGGCTCTTACCTGGGGTTGGGGCGGGGGGATGCCCGGAACTCCTGGGTGTTGGTGGGGTGCTCTTCTGGGGCTGTGGGCGTCCTTCTCCGGTGGGGCCCTGCGCTGGGCTCTCCTGGCGCGGCGGGGGGGGCTGCTTTCCTGGTTGGGCTGGGGCGGCACTCTCTTTCCCTCCGCGCCTCCCTGCTCTCTGGCTCTGGGGGCCTCGAGGCGGTCCTGCTGGCCCTGGCTTGGGTGGCGGTCTTGGTTGCCCGGGGGGCGGTTTTTCCCTGCCTGTTACCGTGTGGCGTTGGGGGGATTCTGGCTGCTGCTGCGGCGGGGGTCTGGGTGTGGGGGTGGCTGGGCGCTCCTTCTCCTTCTTTTCACATTCCACCATCCATTTTAGAAGAACATAAACACTCACCTGAGCACAGGTGTTAGCTCACCTTTGCACTAATAGTTTGCATGATTGAATGAATGAAAGATTTCACACTAGTTGGTTTAAAGGCATAGGTATGCGTGTGTGAACACTATCTGTTTTGTGTACATGTTGACATGTGGATATTTTTGCAGCTAGCAGGTATGTTGATAACATTTCAGTGTGTGGACAGGCCCCGCCCTTTTTGTACTACATTTGAACCTTACTGTAATGATAAACAACCAGTAAACCTGTCTGCTCTATGCTGCTTCNACAGGCCCCGCCCTTTTTGTACTACATTTGAACCTTACCGTAATGATAAACAACCAGTAAACCTGTCTGCTCTATGCTGCTTCATGGTCTTACCCCCCCCTCTCACTATCGCCCCCCCTCTCTCTAACATCCCTCTCTTCTTCCCTTCTTTTCTTTTCCGTCCGGTCCAACACCCAAAATTTTCAAACATGGTTGAAATTAATAAAGTTTGGCCTCAATTACAAAAGGGGTTTATCCAGACACACCTTTGGTTTGTCTGAAGATTAATAAACCCTCTTGTTAAAGTAAAATATGTCCAACACAAGAGGCCCTCAGCTCTCATCTGCCTGCCTAGCTGTTGGACAGGACAAGTTAGAAGAGAAAAAACAAAACAAAAACACTATTCTAAACTCACCCCGGAGGATCGCCGCAGACACAAGAAAGAAGGTACCTGTTTCTATTGTGGACAATCTGGGCATCAGGTACAGCAGTGTTCATTACGTTTAAACTCAAAAGCCCCCCGCTAGAAGACAGGCCGCGGGAGGGTTCCTCCACAGTTGTGCAGGAAAATAACTTTCTCTATTTACCTGTCAAGCTATGTCACCAGTCCCAAGTTCATGAATGCCAAGCCCACATTGACTCCGGAGCCGAACAAAGCTTTATTGACAGTCACTTAGTGTCCAAACTCAGTCTCTCCACAGAACCGCTGGATCATCCCGTCAAGGCGGCTGGACTAGGCGGACAGCTGCTCACCCGGATTACTTACCGCACCAGACCCGTGCAACTTATCACATCCGGTAACCATCATGAAGTCATGCAATTCTACATCATTCAAACTCTTCAATCTCCTGTGATCTTAGGCTTCCCATGGCTCCATAATCACAACCCCCAGTTCGATTGGGTCAACCATCACATAACTAACTGGAGCACCCATTGCCTTTCCAACTGCCTCCGCTCCGCCGTTTCAGTTTCTCCCAATCAGGAGCCTGCTCCTGATGATATCGACCTCCATTTTACCATGACCTCAGAACTGTTTTTATTAAAAGCAAGGCAGGGGCTCCACCCCCGCATCGACCTTATGATTGCTCCATCGAGTTATTAAGCGGGGCCACCCTTCCTAAGGGACATTTATTCAACCTGTCAGGTCCCGAAAAACTCTCCATGGAGAAGTACATCCATGAATCTCTTTCCTCGGGCCACATTCGACCCTCCTCGTCCCCTGTTGAGGCTGTTTTTTTCTTTGTCCAAAAGAAGGATAAGACCCTACGACCATGCATCGATTATCGAGAATTAAATCAGATCGCTGTTAAGAATAAATATTCTTTGCCTCTCATCAGCTCCGCCTTGGACTCCCTTCAGGAAGCGCGTGTGTTCTCTAAACTAGACCTTCGTAACACGTACCACCTAGTCCGTATGAAGGAGGGGGACGAATGGAAAACTGCTTTCAACACCCCCCATTTTGAGTACCTGCCGATGCCCTTTGGCTCAACAATGCCCCTGCAGTCTTCCAACACCTAGTTAATGACGTCCTCCAAGACTTCCTTAAACCTTTGTGTGGTGTTCATATTGTTGTTACTCAGCCAGTGTTCGTGGGTCTGGTGGACCCGTTGCATGTTGTTGTTTTTAATGCCTCACAATCAAACTCTTTGATGTTAAAATACTTAACAGATGTTTACCTCATCCAATTACAAGCAGTATATTTGGTGAATATTTGCCCTTTACCTTTGTTAGATCACATTCATAACTCATTATTTAAAATGAGATAAAATGAGAAGCAAGAGTTTTCAAAACTAATGACTTGTTTTTCATTATTGTTCCCACCATGGTCAGCTTCCTCTTTAGGAACTCCTGTCCCAGCTTGTGCGAGGTAAAATAGTTGTTGCATGTGATATTTTGTCCACTGAGTCCCTGAGACATATCCAGGACAACTCTCATTCCTTGGTTTTCCAGGGGCTCCTCCATCAGGTTTCCCTGTGTAGACATGTAAATTCCAAGCATATGAGGAAGTGGCATCGCAGGCAGCCCAGATCTTTATACCATACTTTGCAGGTTTAGATGGTATATACTGCCAAAAGGGGCAGCGGCCCTTAAATGGCATCAGCTGTTCATCAATGGTGACATTTGGCCCAGGGTTTTACACTGTCAGACTCTGAATTTTCAGAAATGTGATCCTCTAATTCTGAAAATTCCTCTTCTGAATCCTCTCCCTCTACATCAACATCAAAAACTGCTTTCTCTTCTAAAATCAATTCCAGGGCCCTCTTTGCAGTGTCTTTTGGACATTTTGATCAGTTGTGACACGAAACCACGCTGGCAAAGCTATATTTATAGTGTCCCACCTCCAATTTGTAGCAGATAAAGAGTGAGAAATGAAAGATTCCCGCAAGAAAGTCAAATGGTCAGATGTGCAGGGGAACGAGAGCAAATAGAGCTGATGCTTGAATTTTGCAACAATGTTGTAACCTTGTGCGGGGAGCCGGTTTAGCTCGTGCTGGTTTGCCGCGTCTTCTGTCCGTGAAATCTGGGTTCGAATCCTATGGAGTGATATTTCTGCCACCACGTTGCACACAAAACTTTCTAAGTTGCACACAAAACTTTCTAAGTTTTTTACTAAAAATTTTTTTATTGCTCTCATAAACTTTTTTTTGTTTTTTTTAAAAACAAAAAAAAAAAAAAAATTTTAAAAGCAAAAAAACATTTTTTTTAGCAAAAAACTTAGAAAGTTTTGTGTGCAACTTAGAAAGTTTTGTGTGCAACGTGGTGGCAGAAATATCACTCCATAGAATCCGGGCTGCTCCCTGTTCCCTTTTCTACTTCTCTGCCGGTCCCAAGCCCGGTTGCTTTGAGAGGGTTGCGTCAGGAAGGGCATCCGGCGTATAACATTGCCAAGTTTACCATGCGACTTGTTCGCTGTGGCGACCCCTGATGGGAAAAGCCGAAAGAGATACAACAACAAGTTGTAACCTTGTGCGGAACCGCAGGTCCAAAAACACAGAACTCACATTTACAGTCAATCTTTCTCTCTCTTCCACTCTCTCTCTCTTTCTCACTGGTCACACACAAACACACGCACACACACACAGCAAGCCCAGACAGCTGGAGGACAGAGTATATGTACACAAAACATCAATTTCCACACTTCTATTAGCCCCGGGTCCAGTGGACCCGAACATCTTATATGTAATAGAAATGTGTTGGGGGGGTGTACGGTGTGTGGTCATTAAAAATGTATTCTGATATAATAATAATAATTATAAGCTTTATTTGTATAGCACCTTTCAAGATATAGAATCACAAAGTGTTTTACAGTAAACATAAAAGCAAGATACACACAATATAAAACACATATAGAAATAAGACAGGGTTAAGAGAACGCCATTTCAAAAAGATATGTTTTAAGCTGCTTTTTTAAAGAAAATACTGAGTCCACAGATCTGAGGCTAAGGGGGAGGGAATTCCAGAGAGATGGAGCGACTGCTGCGAAGGCTCTGTCACCTTTTGTTTTCACCCGAGTTCTTGGAATGACCAGCAGACCCTGGTCACAAGATCTCAGGGACCTGGTTGGAGTGTAAGGCTGTAGGAGGTTTGTCAGGTAAACCGGTGCTTGGCTCTTCAAAGCTCTGTATGTTAGCACCAGGATTTTAAAATGCACTCGGTAACGGATGGGGAGCCAATGAAGCTGGTTCAGCAAGGGGGTGACGTGTGAATACTTAGAGGATTTTGTTAAGAGCCTAGCAGCAGCGTTCTGGACAACTTGAAGCCGTTCCAGAGATTTTTCATTTAAACATGTGAAAATGGAGTTGCAATAGTCGAGGCGTGTTGAAATAAAAGCATGGATGAGCATCTCCATTTCTGAGCGTGACAGAATAGGACTCAGTTTAGCAATATTCTTCAAATGATAAAAACAGGAACGAACAAGTGAGTTAATATGAGAGTCGAGGGATAATACAGGATCTAAAATAACACCGAGGTTCCTCACAGAGGGTTTAATAAAAGATGCGAGTGAACCAAGGCTCTCGACTATCTGAGGCAGGCATTTGTCCGGAGCGCAGACGGGGACTTCGGTTTTAGATTCATTTAGTTGAAGAAGGTTCTCACTCATCCAGCTCCTAACAGAGTCCAGACACTTGAGTAGAGTCTGTATTTTAACAACATCCTGTGGTTTAAAGGACATATATAATTGAATATCATCGGCGTAAAAGTGATAAGAAAGATCCTTAAAAGAACTTAAAATATGCTGTAAAGGCAGCAGATATAAGTTAAACAATAATGGTCCCAAGACAGACCCTTGTGGTACACCACTGCTAAGTAATGCTGAGGAGGATTTGAATTTGGAAAAACCTACAAAAAATGACCATCCGGACAGGTATGAGGCGAACCAATTTAAGGCGGATCCTGATATCCCGACCCAGTGCTTCAGTCTATCTAGCAGGATGTGATGGTCAATAGTGTCAAAGGCTGCTGTTAAGTCCAGCATCAATAGCACAGAGCAGCGTCATGTATCACTTTCCATCAGGATGTTGTTCGTGACTCTAAGAAGGGCTGTCTCCGTAGAGTGAGCTTTACGAAAACCTGACTGAAACTGATCGGGGATCCCGTGACTCTCCAAAGCCGCCGTGAGCTGTGTGGCAACAACTTTTTCTAAAATTTTAGAAATAAATGGAAGGTTGGAGATGGGTCTGTAGCTGCTGAGAGAGGACGGATCAAGCTCAGGTATTTTAAGAAGAGGACGAATGACAGCTTTCTTGAAGTGGTCAGGGACTTGTCCAGACAGCAGAGATGAGTTTATTATTTTCAGGACGCAGGGGCCAATGGACTGAAAAACCTCCGACCCGAACACCATATAAGGGTTTATAGGTATGTTTTCGTCTATCTTGACGATATTCTCATTTATTCACACAATCATGATCTCCACACCCACCATGTTCGTCAAGTCTTCCAACGTATTCTCGAAAACCAGCTCTTTGTAAAGGCCGAAAAATTTGAATTTCATGTATCTACTGTTTTGTTTCTTGGGTTCATTATTGAGGCTGGCAACATTCGCCCCGACCCAGCCAAGGTTTCCGCTGTCGCCAACTGGGAACCTCTAGATTCACGCAAACAATTACAATGCTGTATTGGATTTGCCAATTTTTATCGTAGATTTATATGAAACTACAGTACTCTCGCCGCCCCTCTCACTCAACTTACATCCTTTAATAAACCTTTTATTTGGAGCCCGGAAGCCCCGGCCGCTTTTGATAAACTCAAAGGGATGTTTATCTCAGCCCCCATCCTCATCCAACCTGACCCCCAACGTCAGTTTATCGTAGCGGTTGACGCCTCCGATACCGGAGTTGGAGCCGTTCTCTCCCAACGTGAGGTTTCTTCAGGGAAACTGAAATCCTGCGCCTTCTTTTCACGTAAGCTATCATCTGCTGAACGTAACTACGACGTTGGAAACCGCGAACTCCTTGCCATATAATTAGCTCTGGAGGAATGGCGTCATTGGTTCGAGGGGGCTGAGCAACCGTTCATAGTTTGGAGGGACCATAAAAATCTTGCTTACCTCTGTTCTGCTAAACGCTTAAACTCCCGTCAGACCCGCTGTTGCCTTTTTTTGGATCGGTTTTCCTTCATCATTACTTATCGACCCGGTAGTAGGAACGTCAAACCTGATGCTTTATCTCGCATTTACAGTAATCACGACCTTGAAAAGGCTGCTCCCATTATTCCGCCCACCTGCGTTGTTTGGGGGCATACATCTCGTGTTTCTTGTCATGGGGGTGTCCAACGGACGCTCAATCTCATTAAGCGCAGGTTTTTCTGGCCGACCCTAGAACGGGATGTCAGGGAGTTTGTCGCCGCTTGTAATATTTGCGCCAGATCCAAATCTTCCAATTCGCCTCCCCTGTTTACTTCCGCCTTTGCCCATCGCTACTTGCCCTTGGTCTCATATTGCCCTAGATTTCATCACTGCGTTACCTCCGTCTCAAGGTAACACCGTCATCCTCACCATCGTTGATCGTTCTCCTAAGGCTGTTCAGTTCATTCCATTGCCTTAACTCCCCACTGCCGCTGAAATGGTGGACATCCTGGTTCATCAGGTTTTCAGAAACCACGGGATCCCCAAGAACATTGTTTCAGACAGGGGACCCCAATTCGTGTCCCAGGTCTGGAGAACCTTTTGCTCCGCCTTAGGAGCTACCGTTAGTCTCACCTCTGGTTATCACCCCCAGTCTAATGGCCAAGCGGAGCGTGCTAATCAGCAGCTGGAAGCTGCCCTTCGTTGTCTGGCTGCTCAGAATCCTTCCAACTGGTCCAAGTTCCTTGTATGGATTGAGTACGCACACAATAACCATCCCTCCTCTGCCACCAGTTTGTCACTCTTTGAAATTTCCCCTAATTATTCTCCTCCGCTGTTCCCCTTACAGGAGCTAGATTTGGCCGTTCCCTCAGTGCAGGATCACCTGCAACGCATGGTGCGCAGAAGAGCGGCTAAGGCCGCTCTTCTGCGCACACGGGAGAGTAACTGTTGCTTGGCTAACCTTCGCAGAAGAGCGACCCCGGACTACCAACCAGGGCAAAAAGTCTGGCTTTCATCCAAGAACATACCCCTCCAGGTCGCCTCACGCAAGCTTGCACCCCGTTTCATTGGCCCTTACATCATTGACAAAAACATCAATCCCATCTGTGTTAGACTACGGCTCCCGGCTGCTTTAAAGATTCATCCCATGTTTCCCAAATCAAGCCCTTTCAGAAAAGCCCCTTATGCCCACCGTCTGCTTCCCCACCACCCGCCTGGGTCATCAACGGCGCGCCTGCCTTACGGTCAGTCGGGTTCTGGACATTCACCGCCGGGGCCGCGGTCACCAGTACCTGGTGGACTGGGAGGGTTACGGTCCGGAGGAGCACTCGTGGATCTCCTGCTCCATGATCCTGGACCATTCCCTCCTAGACGACTTTTTCAGGGCCCACCCTGAACGCCGTCCTGAACCGCCTGGAGGCAGTCGTTGAGGGGGGGTACTGTCACGGTGCCTGTCAGTTCACCTCCCCCTCCTACAGCTCTCACCACCTTGCTGATTGGAACCAGCTGACCCTCATCTACTCATCATCCTGCCGGTCTTCATATGGGAGCTCCTCACCAGAATCCAGCGCCAGTTTGTTATACTCACTGCGGTGCTTACGCCTGGCCTTTTAGCTTCAGCTAATTTTTCATCTTCTTGTTACTTGCCAAGTTTTGTGCTTGTCTTCAGGTTCCTTCCTTTGGTCACGCTGGTTCTCCACTCCATGCTGGTCCTGCCGTCCTCGGCGCCCACGCCTCACATCAAGCTGGTTCCGCCGTCCTTGGGGCCCATGCCTCGCTCCAAACTGATTCCGCCGTCCACGGCGTCCACGCCTTGCTTCAAGCTGGTCCCAACGTCCTCGGCGTCCATGCCTCACCTCAAGCTGGTCTCACTGTTCTCAGCGCCTAAGCCTCGCTCTCTCTGGCTCCACGGTGCAACGCTTCCTTGCGTCACCTCCCCATCTCCTGCATCAACTCAAAAGGATCCATTCAAAGTCATCCTTGTTGTGAGTTTCTTCCGGGTTTCAGCGTCTGGGTCTGCTATGTCTACGACGGCATGACACCCATGTATCACCTTGAACTTGAAAATTGCGTTTTTGAGTATTTATTTATTCTAATTGCTTTGAAACTGGAGCAGATAAAAATTACAGTTTTATAAATTGTAGCTATGATGTAGGTGCTACAAAATATTCCGCTGCATTCAGAGAAATAAAACCGATCTTTGTTTTTCCTGTCCTAACTGGTCCTAACCATTTTTGTTGCATCGTTGATGTTATGTTGGGGTTGCAGGGGGCTGTAACCTAGCAGGAGAGAGAGTAAAACAAACAAACAAACAAACAACTATAAGGCAAATTTCTAATTGACTACTGCCACTAAAATTAACAATTTTTTTATTGTGGCTAAAAACTGCATAATCATAAATAAAAGACCACTGGGAACACTTTTAAAATAGATCAAAAGAAGATCGGTACTTTAACATTATAGTAGCTTTTTACCCTTGCTTCTAAAACAAGTGCCAGTTTGCACAAAAATTATGTAATTTTTTTTAATCTGCTTCGATAAAGGCATTAGAACATGATAATAACAGTAACATCAAATATTCCAAGTCAAATAGACTTATTTGGGGAAAGATGATCAAAAACTGTCTGGAAAAAAATTCACTGCACACTATCACTGTGTAAAATTGTTTCTGTAATGAAGCACGGCAATGTTTCATAATATGTGTTAGTTTGAAGGTAAAATACTGGCTTATGTAATTAAGACAGTGCAGACAATTGTTTTGAAATGGCAAATTTAAATGACAAAATAAAAACATAAATGTTAATTTGTCATTTCAATTTCAATGACAAGTTTTTCTATATGGAGTCCTATACTGTTCATAATTCAATAAATAAATATTTAATTCAATAAATAAATATGGCCTCATGCAAATACACAATCAACCAATAAATATCTCATAAATATATAAAAAGATCATGAAATTGTGAAAAACCTGCACACCAATTTTAAATTAGCCATTATATTATTCAATATATTTCATTTTGCTTTAAAAACCTGTTCATTATTTTAAAACAGCATTTTCAAATATTCATTTTATTCATGTGGCATAATATTATAATTCTACTTCTTTTTTCAGAACCTTGGATTTCAAAATCAATATTTTCCAAAGAAGCTTTGTTTTGATTTCATGTTACTGTTTTTCACAATGGCGTATTTATTTCATGAAGAGCTTTTTCAGGAGAATGGGTATATCTGTCAATCAAACCAGACAAGGCGGAGACACTTTTGTGATTGGCTATTCCTTTACTCAGACAGGAGCAGCAGCTCCCTGACTACATCGATCGAAGATGTTTCAGCGAACGTGACGGCGCGATGCCCACTCCTCAACACTAGGGGGAGTATGCACCTCAACACATCCACAGTGTTACCAGAAATTGGTCAGTTTTGGCTCTAAATTTGCGGATAAAAGTGGCTTTGGGCGAGTGTGCATAATTCGGGGGATTTTGTGGTTGGTCCGGCAATTTTCATCTTCTCATGAACATCTAGTAGTGGCCTAAGTTAGGCTGGGTGGCTGTTGGAGTTCCACAAAACTTCTATGAACTGGAGTTCAATAAACGCACCATGCAGCGTGTGGGAGGAGCTAGCAGCTAACGCTTTAGCCTGATAACCACTTGGAGCTGTGGCTGTGTTTATCTAACTTAAAATGCATGTGTAGTCAGGGTAAAAAATGGGACGGTGTAGCCAGGGTAAAAATGGGACAAATAGAAAAGTTCATAAATAAATAAATAAATTATTTTGTCACAGTTAATTTATTTTCTTTATGGAAGCTCATTTGTTGTTCTTTGGGAAGCATTACGAGTGAAAGGTTATTTGTAGCGAGTGCTTTAACAGTGTTTGATTGTAGTTACATTTGATTGACGTTATGTTACGTGCATGAGGAGTTTGGAGGGAGAGAGCGGAAAAAGGGAGCGGAGGAGAGTTCCGGTTTTGGCAGAAAAGGACTGAGCAGCTAATGAATGCGTTCGTTCGTATGCCCAAGTAATATAAGTTTGTGCCGTGGTTCGTCCACCAGATGGTCCACTTAATGATCGAGTGCTGAAAACGTTGGTAGATTACAGTAAGTCTTCGCCCAGGACTTGTGACTGTTGGATACTGTGACGTTAGCCTCGTATGTAGCCGATGCTAACAGGTTTAGCAAAGGACTGAGTTGCCGTCCACAAGATCCTTCCTGATGTTTCTGAGGGCGTTGGTCTTAGCCTGGAGAATGTAAGTTTCAGCTAAAACCCTCAGCTGTTCCAGTGGTGTGCCCCCCTCGCCGGATCCCGCATGCCCTGCGAGACCAACTAAAAGCTGAGCTTGATGCCATGGAAAATACAGACATAATACAGAAGGTGACAGAGCCAACAGAATGGGTAAATGCCCTAGTGGTAGTGGAAAAACCCAAAACCAAGAAACTTAGAGTGTGTCTAGACCCTCGCCCACTGAACAAAGCCATCCAAAGACCCCATTACCCCCTGCCTACATTGGATGACATCACACCGAGGCTCGCGGGTGCACAGTACTTCAGCGTGCTGGATGCCAGATCTGGAGACTGGGTGATAAAACTCAGTGAGGAATCATCCATGTTGACCACCTTCAATACCATATATGGAAGATACCAGTGCAAAAGACTTCCATTTGGAATAGTTTCAGCTCAAGATGAGTTTCAGCGGAGAGTTGATGAAGCATATGAAGGGCTCTCAGGCGTTTCCGCCATTGTGGATGACATCCTGGTGTACGGCCGCACGGAAGAGGAACACAACAGGAACCTGCGTGCAGTACTAGAGAGAGCCAGAGAAAAAGGCATAAAACTGAATAAGGACAAAAGCATCATCTGTGTGCCTGAGGAGAGCAATTTTGGACACAAACCAACACGGGACGGGATCCAGCCCGATCCTAATAAAGTCAAAGCTATCAAAGAAATGCCACCTCCCAGCAACAAATCTGAGTTGGAGACCATATTGGGCATGGTCACTTACCTCTCAAAGTTTGCACCCAGACTTTCAGAAGCAACAGACCCACTACGTCAGCTACTAAAGGAGAACAGTGAGTTTGTGTAGGACTCTAATCATGACGTTGCTATTCAGCGTGTAAAAGACCTGCTGACACAGGAACCGGGTCCTGTACTAGCGTACTTTGACTGTACTAAGGATGTGAAATTGCAGGTGGACGCATCCCAATGTGGCCTAGGAGCGGTTTTGCTGCAGGACGAAGGGCCAATAGCATACGCATCCAAAGCACTGAATGACACTGAGAAAACCTATGCCCAAATAGAGAAAGAACTGTTTGCAGTGCTCTTTGGGTGTAAGCGTTTCCACCAGTACCTGTATGGGAGGCAGGTAGTTGTCGAGTCAGACCACAAGCCTTTGGAATCCATACTGCGCAAACCACTTGTCGCCGCACCACCTCGACTCCAGCGCATGATATTGCAGCTTCAAAGGTATGACATTGACATCCAACACAAGCCAGGAAAACACATCCCCATCGCCGACACGCTGTCCAGGAAACCTATTGAGTGTGACAGCCAGACATTGTGGGAAGAAATGGACTTTCAGATTCACAGTGTGATCAGTAATGCCCCTGTAAGTGACAGGAAAATGGCAGAAATAAGAGCAGCCACCGCACAGGATGAGCAGCTGTCAAGATTGAAGCAGATGATCCAATCCGGCTGGCCAGATTCGCGCAAAAGGTGCCCAACCACCGTCGCTGAATACTGGAACCACAGACATGAGATATCTGAGGTAGATGGCATCTTGCTGAAGGGCGAAAAGATAATCATCCCTCACTCGCTCAGGACGGACATGTTGTCACGCATACATACTGGACACCTTGGGATTGAAAAATCCAAGCATAGAGCGAGAGATGTTCTGTTCTGGCCCGGGATGGGAAAACAAATAGAAATGCTGGTTGGATCTTGCAGCATCTGTCTAGAGAGGCGTCACTCACACCAGAGAGAACCAATGATATCTCATCCTATCCCAGAGAGACCTTGGCAGGTAATAGCCACAGACCTGTTCACGTGGAACAGCCGTGACTACATAGTAGACGTTGACTACTACAGTAGATACTTTGAAGTAGAGAAAATTGTCAGTCTTACATCAGCCCCAGTGATTACAAAACTCAAAGCTATGTTTGCCAGGTTTGGTGTGCCCCAGACTGTCATCAGTGATAACGGACCCTGTTACAGCTCACAGGAGTTCAAAAACTTTGCACATTCATGGGACTTTGAACACATCACGAGCAGCCCATTGTTCCCACAGAGCAATGGACTTGCTGAAAAGACTGCAGACTGCCAAAGCTCTCATGGATAAAGCTCATGCTCAAAGAGTTGACCCGTACCTGAGTCTACTGGAGTACAGGAACACAGGTCTGAAGTCACCAGCCCAGTTATTGATGAGTCGTCGCTTACGCTCTGTGTTACCAGCTACGGAGAAGCAGCTGCAGCCGGTCCTCTCGCCTCGCTGCACATTCCAGAGCAGACGACAATTATGTCAAAGCCGGCAGAAGCAATACTACGACAGAAGTGCCAGAGCGCTGCCTGCTCTGTCCCAAGGATCTACAATTCGATTCCAACATCCATCTGGGACATAGAAGCCTGCAACTGTCATTGGACCAGCACCCACACAAAGATCTTACAACATTATCACTGATGAAGGCCAGATGCTGAGGAGAAACCGACGTCACCTTCTACAGACGCAAGAACCTAATCCTGAAAAAAATGCATCTGACCCAGACAAACCTGCGAGCACCGAAACAGAGCGTTTGCAACATCCTAATGCAGACCCATTAGTACCAGAAGAAACATCACAGCTGGTTTCTACCAGATCAGGTCGCATAGTGAGACCTAGAGTTGTTCTAGATCTGTAATCAAATCAGTCGTATTCTTTGGACTGAAACCTTGTTAACAAATGTGTTATTTTAAACCTTGTAAAAAAAATAAAACAGCATTGGTTTAATAGTTCATCCAAACGGGACTTGAATTTGCTCCATAAGTTTTATTGCTAAATCTGATTGCATTCTAGTTTAGTATGGTTTACACAGTCTCGTCAGTTTGACAACTATACTGAAGTTTTGTTGGTTTTTTTAAAACAAGGGGGATGTAACATCCGGTGTTGTTCCACGCACCGACGTAAGTTGATGACGTATGTGACGTGTGACGGAAGTAAATAAAATGAAGAGAGTTGTCTGACGAAGAAGCCTCTTGCAGTCTCTGAATACCCTAAATAATATGGAAGTATTACACTATTCTCCTGAAAAAGCTCTTCATGAAATAAATCAGCCATTGTGAAAAACAGTAACATGAAATAAAAACAAAGCTACTTTGGAAAATATTGATTTTGAAATCCAAGGTTCTGAAAAAGAAGTAGAATTAAAATAATATTCCACATGATTAAAAATGAATATTTTAAAATGCTGTTTTAAAATAATGAACAGGTTTTTAAAGCAAAATGAAATATATTGAATAATATAATGGCTAATTTAAAATCTGTGTGCAGGTTTTTCACAATTTCATGATCTTTTTATGTATTTATGAGATATTTATTGGTTGATTGTGTATTTGCATGAGGTCATATTTATTTTTTTAATTAAATATTTATTTATTTAATTATGAACAGTATAGGACTCCATATTTCAATGCTTATATGAACACCTACAAAACGGAGGAACTATCAGGAAAAAAATGAGGAAACTCTGAATGGGTTTCAAAATTGATCTAAAATAGAGCTATAAAATTGATAAATGATTGGGTAATAAAAAGATTAAAAATTATTTGAAATGTGCATATAGTAAACTAGAATAAAAACTAAAAAAGATGACGCTTAAAATATTTGGGAAAACAGGACAGTAAATTAATAAAAGAATGTCAATTTACAAAAAACAAAATTTGTTTACGTTTTTTTTCTTCTTTTACTTTCAATGTCTGCTGGAAGAGCACTGCGCGAGCATTTTTGCGTCAAAGCAGAGATGTCACGAGTTAGCTCCGACGGTTTCACTGTTGGCTTTAGGCTGTGCTGATTCATATCTCTAACAAAACAGTCAAGGGATTTGTTAACGGTAGCAGGATGTCTATGACGTGAAAGAAATCAATTGGAATCTGGAATCACAGGGTGGTGTGTCACCACAAGACGTTTGGTAATCTTATCACAGGTTGAGCTGCTTTGTTTCCTTCTAGGATTTCCTGCTGAGATTCAGAGTGCTGTCATTTCTGAAAGCATACCTGGCCAGAGATGTCAGTGCAAAGCAGGGCAACAGGAAAACAATTGACTGAGAAAAATGCAACGTAATCCGAGATAATCTCCAAACAAAAGAGTCATGTGTTCTTGTTTTCATTGAGGATTTAGCTCTCTGCTCTGTATAAAAAATATGTGATTAACTGTATTTTCAGGAGTAAATGGCGTATACTTAAATAGCGCTTTCCACTTACTAAAGAAGGCCCAAAGCGTTATACAGTCACAGTCCCATTCACCCATGCACACACACATTCACACACTGATGGTGCCTCTGCTGCCGAACACTGGCGCCAACCTCCCACCAGAGGCAAGGTGGGGTTCAGTGTCTTGCCCAAGGACACTTCGACACATGGGCGTGCAAGGCGGGAGTTGAACCTGCAATCTTTTGACCATGGGTGGACCGCCCTACCGCTTCACCACGGCCGCCCAGATTACACTGTAGATAGTATAGATTACACTAAAAATACACTAAAATATCTCTCTGTAACCCAGATTGATTAGTTTTTTTTTAGTTCAAAGAAAGGAAAAAATAGAAAAAAAGGATAATAATGTCTTGATGCAAATTAGAAAAATGTCATGTTGTGTGTGTCTTAATCCAAGACAAACGGTCAGTACGAATATTTGAAAAAGTTTAACAAATCACTTCTGCTCTTCATCCCATGAAAACTGAAATAACAGTGAAATAAATAAATAATACTCCCAAACTTGTTTTCTTCCTAACAAAATCTCAGAAGACGCTGAGATACATAAATTGAAAAATGAAAAAAGACCTAAACCTTCTGGAACAGACTCGAATGACGAAATAATGGCTTATTCTCAAAGGATCTTTCATTTAAGACATGTGAGAGAAAACTCAGCTCACCTTTAATGACTCATTCTGGAAGAAAATACTCGTCTAGTTATAATGTCACAAGATTAAAAGTCTTTGTCAGGTGACTAATACATCTTTTCTGTCATGGTTTGGGTTTCTTTCTCTTGGTTTTTGCTTTCCATCTTGTTTCTGTCATGTTTGAGTTCTGTTTCCTGTTTTATTTTGAAAGATTTCCTGTCTTGTCATGTTCCTGAATTTTACTTCCTTGGTCCCAATGGTCCTGATCATGTTCACCTGTGTCTTGTCTGTCCTGTCTGTATTTAAGTCTCCTCTCTGCCTTCTTCTTGTGCTGGTCCATTAATGTCTCTCATGTAACGTCTCTAACGTCTCTTCCCTACTGCCATGTTTATGTTTTGCCCACAGTGAGTTTTGTTTTGTTACCCTGCTCTGCAGCGCCTTTTGTTAATTAAATCCCTTGCCCTGGAACCGTGTGCCTCCGTATCTGCATTCTGGGTCCTTCATGATCCCCAGCCCTCCCAACCTGACAATTTCCCAACTGAACAGATTGTTATAATTATTGTAGTTTGTCTAAGTGTTTATGTTAATAGCAATTAAAATGTGTTTTTAAAACATGTCTTATTCTTTTTCCAAAAAATAATCATGGTGTTCTCTAAAAGAAAATAAAAAATATTGGCTTTTCAGCTGCAGGTTTGCCTTCAGAATGCAAATTGGATCAGCTCATTCCTCTTAAGTAAACTCTACATTCTTTTCAAATCTTAATGAGTCATTAGAAATACTTAAAAAATGCAAAGCATTGAAAAAACCTTAAGGGAAACACGTCCATTTGTTGGATTATATTATAGAAACCTGTTAATAAAAGGGTCTCCCATGTATTTACAGGTTCACATTGTACTTGGCATTGCGCTGGTTTCAGACTCATTCAAGTCTTTTCTGTCTCATTTGTCAAAATCTTCAAGAAAAACTGTCACTGAAAATAACTTTGACCATTCAGGTCTAAAGTTTCGAATTGATATTGTTGAATGTAGCAGACAAGATTTTGAAGGTCAACTAGAATAACTGGTCAGAACCAATAGTTTCTTCTGCTACTGTTATATCAGATCAAAGTTTGAGAAGAAAAGAAACCAAACCTCTTTGATAACAAAAAACTCACCTGAGAGAGGTGAACGGACCCCACCCCTCTGATAAAATCCCTTTATTTTCAATCAGCAACCTACATTTAAATGGCATCAATGAATCATTCACCAACACAAGAAGGCTTTAAAAGAAATGAATGTTATCTGTTTTATTTTCTATAATATTGACGTTTAATCTCCATTGCTTACTGTGTGTTTTAAACTCCTTTTGAACATTAAAAGCTTATTCTTCTGTGATATTCCTTTTGTGGTTTATGGCTGTAGCAGGCAAACTTTCTCCTGTAGACCTATTTGAAGAGACTGCAGATCTTCCTGTAAGATTATGAAATTGAACTGGTCAGAGTTTCACTATCTGATCAAAGGACTCTTGTCCTGGGAACCGGGTCATAAAACCTTTTCATGTAAAACACCGAGCGGACTTATTAACTCAGCGCATACCAGCAGGATATCTCTTGTCCATCTGTTGGTGGGCCAGATAGGGATTTGTTTGATTGCCGTACCGTGTCGGTCTGTGAAATGGCCCCCCGGACAGGCAGAGGGGAAACTAGATTCTGTGATTCCAGATATGGACTGAAGGAAGTAGGCAGGCTCCTCTGTCAGCCGATCTGAGCGGCCAGAGGCAGAGATTCGGCCGCCATGATGTGTCCAGGAGGAGGGACTTGGACCACATGTTAAAAGGGCCATGCTTTTGAAGAATCCTTTGTTCCCAGACAGCTGTATATAAAGCGAATGTAATTTCTTACGTTTTGCAGACTTTGGATATGGGAACCCAGATGATCTGTTTTACTTTGTAATAGAGATCTTTGTTAGGGACAATAAAAACTCTTAATTTTATCAGTTCGCATTTTCTGGTCTTCATCTCTCATCTTTTTTGAGCATGCGTGGAAGAAATCTCAAAGCGACAGATTTTTTTCCTACAGCGTATAACTCATTCACCTTGAGAAAAACTTTGGAATTTTCCAAGCAGCAAAAAAAGACTTAAAAAATGTTTAAAAAAAAAAAAACCTACATGCAGAGTAGCCTGAGAGTTTTCCTCATTACCCTCTCAAAACCTCCCATTCTCTAAGTGGAAGCTAAACGGAACCAGTTTTTAGCACTTAAATTATTTTTTATCAGACACCGGGTAAAAAATAAAAAATAATTTAAGTGCTAATAGAACTTATAGACACAATGAACTTCATTGAATCATTACGAAAAAGGAACCAGTTTTTCCTTTTTACACTGTTATTTACTTTAGCTTGGATTGAAACTCAAACACACCTAAAGCTTTAAGCCAGATGCTCCACTCACCCGCTCCTTTTTTCTGTCCCCGTTGCATCAGCCCAGAAGAACATACTAAGGCAAATTTGGCTACTGTTTTCCTTTTTTTCCTATTTGGAAAAAAATCTGTGACAAATTGACTTTAAAATCCCAAAAGAAAACTGATGGGTTCTCTAGGGTTAAAAAGAACAGTCTTAAATTATTTTTGAGAAGGAAAGATTGTGTCATGTGGTGGGGTGGCTCGACAGCCGGTAGGACCCAGAATGCAGAGGCGGAGGCACACGGTTCAAGGGCAAGGGGTTTAATGCGAACAAACAAAAGGCGCTGCAGAGCAGGATGACAAAAACAAAACAAAACTCACTGTGGCGTGGCGAGGGACAAGAAACAAGAAACAAGAAACAAGAAACGAGGACCATGGCATGACATGAACACCAGACAGGAATAATGGACCAACACAGGAGGAAGGCAGAGACAAGACTTATATACAGACAGGGCAGACAAGACACAGGTGAACACGATCATGGCAGATGGGGACCAAAGGAAGTAAAACTCAAGAAACAAGACAAGACAGGAAACCTTTCAAAATAAAACAGGAAACAGAACTAAACCATGACAGAACAAGACAGAAAGCAAAAACCAAAACAAATGAAACTCAAACCATGACAGATTGGAGAACAGGTATTCAAAAAAAGGTTTTTTTATCCCTGTGGTGAAATGACAATAAAGAATCCTGAAAAGGTTTCAGTCAGTCAAGAAATGTTTTTCAGAGTCTGCTGTACCTTCTCTAGTTGCCTGTTTAACCTTTGTGGTATTCTATGGGGTCCAGATGACCCGATCCTTCCATTGACGGGTTCTCCCAACCATGACAAAGGGGGATAAAGGTGGAAAGATTTCATGTAATCCATGGACTCCAGTGAAGATCACAAATCCTTGAAGAAAAAAGGTTTAGCGCCCTGTTTTGTGGGGTCTAGATGACC
>JAUDJI010000165.1:0-22894 GCA_037389245.1 Oryzias sinensis | reverse complement strand
GCTAGCAGCGTTAGCTTGTTAGCAGGCTAGCAGCGTTAGCTTGTTAGCAGGCTAGCAGCGTTAGCTTGTGTTGAGAGGTCGGTGGTGTTTTGTTGGGACGTTTGTGAGGTTTTTGGACAGAAAGGACGATACGTGGTTCGTGTGGGAACTCTCAGCATTTTCCAAAGTGTCGTAAATGAGTGAAGAAGTGTTGAACGGAAAGACAACGTGGATTGCTGTGATTGTGAGACTAGCAGATGATCGATCGGAGCTGCAGTGAAGAGGACGGCGGTGTTTGTGGGAGTTGGAGCTGAAGATCGGAGCAGGAACCATGTCTTCAGAACCTCAGGAAGGTTCTGTCAGAGAACAACTTTCTGCTGCTGAGTTGGTCAGCTGGGATGGCGGACTGAGCGGACGTCTCTCGCTAAGCTCTCGCCTTTTGCCCCGATCTGCATGGTAAATGTCAGAATTTGAAAACTGAGAGAGAACGGTTTGACTGGAGAGCAGTTGCGCGTTAACTTTATCTTCGTTTTGGGAAAAATATCTTGGTGAGTTCCCCTTTTTCTGCTTAATGGCGACGAAAAAAACAAGTCCGAAGCAAGCTCCAACTTTGCAGCCGTCGGCCATGATGAGCGAGCATGACTATTCCCAGATGGACGTCGCTTCTAGTGTGAAAAGGAAACCACCACCTACTCCCACAAAGTCCACGGGACCACCTTTGAAGGTGAAAGCGGGACAGGAGTCTACTTCCAGATCTGAAGATGCTATTTTGGCTGCAATTGAAAGGCTAACGTCCAAAATAGAAGATTTTGGAAGTCAGCTGCGTGAAAACACCGTAATGGTGGCAAACATCTCCCGGCTCGTTGAGATGAACGCGGCTGAAATAAAAGACTGTAAGACAAAGATCGCAACGTTGGAAAGAGAAATCCCAAGGATAGTGAAGGAGAACCTGGAACTGAAGGAAAAAGTTGCCGATATGGAAAGATACAAACGAAGATGGAACTTGAAAATTCACGGACTGAAAGAAAAAGATGACGAGAACATCAGGGAACATGTGGTTGGAATCCTGTCCAAAATCGCACCACAGTGGGCAGACGCGATGGACACGACGGTGGATACGGTTCATCGACTGGGAAGGAAAGAGGAAGGAAGACATCGCCAGGTGATCCTGCAGTTCGTCACGAGGCGCCATAGAGATGCTTTCTGGAAGATCACCAAGAACTGCCAGACCTGCAAAGACCTGGGGATCCGCTTCAAGGAGGACTTCAGTAAAGCAGACCGAGAAGCTCGAGCGGCCGTCTGGCCCAAGATGGAGCGGGCCCGAGCAGAAGGAAAGAACGTCTATTACAGGGTCCATGTGGGATACATCAACGGGACTAGAGTCACTGTGGAGTGAAATATTTACAAGGAGGTGACCTACCTATTTTGCACTAAAAAGTTCATATCGTTTTGTTTAAATTGTTTTTTATTCTAGTTATTCTAAGTTTTAACATTTGAGTCATTTTGTTTACATAATAGAGCAAATCTGAGTTAAGTATTTTATCCTTTATTTTTACATTTTACCTTTTTTTTAAAGTATTTTTTCTAAGATGCGAAAGGTTTTAATTAATATGTTATATAATTTGTTATAACAATTTATACTGTTTTCCAGTGAAACATTTTCATGAAAATCATCATATAATGGTAAAATTCTCAGTTTCATATTTAGTAAATGGTTAGGGGCGCAGCTAACCCTTAATTTAAGACACCAGCTTCTTTTATCTTAAATTTTCTATTTTTTTTGTTTTTTTTGTTTACATCCTTCTGTGTTTTATTTTATGTCTTTAAGTTCTGTGTGGTCTTTCATTTCGCTAAATACTAGGGGTATTAGGGATTCTATTAAAAGAAAATCACTTTTTTTATTTTGCAAAAACCAAAAAGTTCAATGTTGTTGTTTACAAGAAACTCACTCCAATGAGACTGATGAAAAGTTTTGGGCCAATCAGTGGGGAGATAAAATCCTTTTCTCTCATGGCACCAATCGGTCAGCAGGGGTCGCTATATTACTGAATAGTTTTTCTGGCAAGCTTTTAGTTACAAAAAGAGATGGTTCTGGTCACTGGTTGATTTGCGTTTTTATGAAAGATGATAAATGTATTATTCTGGGAAATGTATATGGATATAACTCTGCAGCGCAAAACAAAATCATGTTTTCAGATTTTACAAATTCTGTTAAAGAGCTAAACCAAAGATATCCTAGCAATAATCTCATCATTGGAGGTGATTTTAATATGGTGGAAAATGAATACCTTGACAGATTTCCCTCAGCATTTCAAAATCATCATTATAATCCAGTTTTTCTTCATTTATGTAGAGATTTAAATGTTTCTGATGTCTGGCGCCGTGATAATCCTGATGTTCGAGCGTTCACCTGGTTTAAACCGGACGGATCTGCCAAATCTAGGTTGGATTTTTGGTTAACAAATGAAAATCAACAGAATTTTACATCAATAGCCAATATTTCTGCTGCACCATTAACAGATCATTCTATGATTAAACTTATTATTCAACCTCGCAATAATCCTAAAAATAAAGGTTACTGGAAGTTCAACTCTAGTCTATTAGAGGATGAAGTTTATTCTCAAGCGATTATAAATGAAATCCAAAAGATAACTAAAGACAGACAGTTTACCACTCAGAGGGAGAAATGGGAATTTTTTTAATTCAAAGCAAGACAGATTTCCATAACTCACAGCAAAAGATTGAGTAAAGATGGAAAACAAAAAGAAATGGAAATTATCAGAGAAATTAACTCTATTTGTTGTAAATCTCTATTGAGTGACGGTGAGAAACAGAGACTTTCATTATTGCAAACCTCGCTGGATAACATATACGTCTCTAAAGCCAAAGGTGCTTTCATTAGATCCAGAGCTAAATGGGTTGAAGAAGGAGAGAAAAGTTCGGCTTACTTCTGTAGACTAGAAAAAAGGCGACAAGAGAAAAATGCTGTTAACAGACTGATAATTAATGGCAGGGAAAGTACAAATATGGAGGAAATTAAGAGAGAAATTTTCCAGTTTTACAGTGGGTTGTACTCTTCCTCTTATTCATCTCAGGATGCTGATTGCTTCTTTAATTACATCAAGGATTTGGCTCCTAAAGTAGATGAAAACTTCAAACAAGTGTGTGAAGCAGAAATCACTCTGGAAGAAGCAGAAAAAGCCATGAGAAGTTTAGCTGTAGATAAATCTCCAGGATCTGATGGGCTTACTATTAACTTTTACAGACATTTCTGGGATCACTTGAAAGATCAGTTTCTGTTGGTCATAAAGGAAATTTCTGAGTTGAACATCCTTCCAACTACCATGAAGCAGGGCGTCATCACCCTGATTCCTAAACCTGGGAAAGACGCCAGACTAATTGATAATTTGAGGCCAATATCCCTCCTTAATAGTGATTATAAAATTTTAACCAACATTTATGCATCTAGATTAAAAACAGGACTGAATCAGATCATCTCCGACACACAATCAGGATTCTTAAAAGGGCGATCAATTCACAATAATATCCGGTTAGTTCTTGATCTGATTGACTATAATCAATTAATTAAAGATGATGGCTTTATTTTATTTTTAGATTTCTTTAAAGCCTTTGACACGGTTGAACACAAATTTATTTTTCAGACTTTAGAAATATTTGGATTTGGACCTAATTTCATAAGTTTTGTTCAAACAATCTATAATGATACAAACAGTGTAGTTATTTTACCAAATGGCATTTCTCCTAGGTTTTTAATTAACAAAGGCATTAAACAAGGCTGTCCAATTTCACCGTTACTTTTTATAACAGCAACAGAAATGTTATCAATACTTATAAAAAACTCTGGTTTCGGTAAACTTAATATTCTGGGAGAACAGTTAGCCATCACTCAGTTGGCAGACGACACGGCCATATTCATGAAGGACAGTCATCAAATACCAGAGATCATTCAGACCGTGGATTTCTTCTCTAAAGCATCTGGTTTAAAACTAAATCTCAGCAAATGTGAATTATTGCCAGTTCACCATTCTGATCAGTCAGTAATTCATAACATACCTGTTAGGACTGTTGTGAAATATCTTGGTGTTCATATCAGCAAAGACAGCAAAACAATGGAGGAAATGAACTTATGGAAAACTTTAGAAAAATGTAAAGCCAATTTAAACATGTGGTCACAGCGAGACATTTCTATTCTGGGCAGAGTGTTTTTAACTAAATTAGAATGTTTATCCAGATTCATTTATCCAGCATATTCACTCCCAATTCCTAAATCTGCAAGGAAAGCAATAAACCAGGCCAATTTCAACTTCATCTGGAAAAACAAAACACATTACATAAAAAAAGGAACAATAATTCAGGATTACGGTGCAGGTGGACTTAAAGCCATAGACTTTGAAAGTTTGGATGGTATGATTAAAATAAATTGGCTTAGGTCTTTTCTGCAAAATGAAAGAAATATTTGGTTTCATATTCCTTCAAACATTTTCTCTCATCTAGGGGGCATTGAGTTCCTTCTAAAATGTGACTTTGATTACAGAAAACTTCCTATTAAACTTTTTACTTATCATCAGCAGGTGTTACTGTACTGGAAACTCATATACAAACATAACTTTAGTCCACACAACACTCCCATATGGAACTGTCGGTATGTGTTATGTAGAAACAAATCTATATTTTACAAAAATTGGTTTGATAACGGCATTTGGTCATTACTACATATTATGAATGACAATGGAAACATTATCTCTTTTGAAACTTTTTCCAGTAAGTTTAAATTAAATGATAAAAAACAATATAACAATGTGATCAAAGCCTCAGACTTTGATCCAAATGTCCTCCAGTTTGGTTCAAAATGTTCAAGTTCAGCTTCCCTCTCTGTTGTTGATGGTCGACCGGTTAATTCAAAACTTCCAAACTCATTTATACGATCTTTATTTGTTAGAGAACCGTTTCCAACATCTGACAAAAATCCTTCTATGTCACAGCAAAACACAAGAGAGGAAATAAGCAAGTTGAGGTCTCAGTTCATTAAATATCCAATTTTCCCAAAATACAAAGAAATCCATTTTAAAATAATGAATGCAGTCTATCCGTGCAAAGAACTGTTACACATACGTTTTGGTTTTCCAGAAAATAACTGTTCTTTTTGTGATACAAATATTGAAACACTTGATCATCTGTTCTTTGAATGTATGTATGTTTACAGTCTTTGGGAGGATTTCTTTTTTTGGTGCTCTTCAAAGTTTCCCTTCCCTATTTCTATTCACTTACAAAAGCACATTATATTATTTGGAGTAATTTTTGGTGATAATCTATTTGATTTGACATTCAATACCTTGTTAATATCTGGTAAATTTTTCATTCACAAGTGCAGATTCTTAAAAAACAAACCGTTATTCAATACATTTCTTAAAGAAATCAGTTTATATTTTAAATCTCTGACATTGATGAAAAACAAAAATGCAATAAAACTGTGTATTTTCATTGAAGATCACATGCTATATCACAATCCCTAGTATTGTAAACTACAATTCTATATATTTTGTTTTAGTTATTTATTTTCTTTTTTTCTCTCTCTCTTCTTTGTGTGTAGTTATTATGTGTATGTTTAAAGTAAAAAAAAAACAAAAAAAAAGTTTGAGGGAATATCAAAATAAAGTTCATCTTAAAAAAAAAAAAAAAAAAAAAAAAAAATTTGGTTTAGTGGTTCTTCTTCTGCGGTTTTAATGTGGTTTAGTGGTTCTTCTTCTGTGGTTTTAATGTGGTTTAGTGGTTCTTCTTCTGCGGTTTTAATGTGGTTCACACCTGTGAATATTCAAAGATTCAAAGAGGTTTATTATCATATGCACAGTAAAGAAACGGGTTTCCCTGTACAATGAGATTCTTTCTTTCTAATTCCACACCTATTCTGCATACTGACGGACGTGTGACCAGTTTTCACCGTGGACTGACAGTAGGCGGCAACAGTGACACGGCCTTTGGTGGATGGACTGGAAACACTTTCTCTATCTCTCTCCCAGGATTTTCTCTTTAGTCTAAAGATCAAAATGATAGAAATCATCAGAATTAGTAAACACAACAGAACCTCTGGATAACTACATGCATGTCTACAGAAAAACTAAAGGACTGTAGAAAGACCAGGGGCCTCATTTCTAAAACTCTGCGTAGGATTTGCGTCAGAAGTGGCGTACGGATGAAACATAGGACGTGCGTACGCACAGAAATATTCAGATTTATAAAACCGTGCGCACGCACATCCTACGCATCTTTCCCTTAATAAATCACAACCAATTCTAAATGCAGCGCAGCTTTAGCGGCTTCATGACACGCCCATAGTTGCCCATAAATAGTCCGTGAAATGCCCACAAATGAATATTCATTGATTGGGAAACCATGGCAAACACAGAGAGGAAATGACAAAAACGTAACTTCACTGAATGTGAAGTAGAAGTTATCGTTGGTGAGGTGGAAAAGAGGAGAAAAGTGTTGTTTGGAGGGACAGTGTGGGCATTACTAATGCCAAAAAGGCACGTGAGCGGCAAACGGTGGCAGACGCCGTAAATGCTGTAGACAGTCAGGGCCTCCAGAATACTCTGTCCCTTTGGCATTGAGTAGGCACTGCAGGTCAAAGTGATTAGATGTTTGGTCACTACAGCAGAGGACCATTGAAATGTCCCTCATGTCCACCTTTCAGTCTTAGCTCAGTCCTTTATGGACAATGGTCACTTTACTGTTTCTGTATAGCTAACAGAATACAATTATGTATAAAACTGAAAAAAGAAAGGAAAAAAAAGAAAGGAAAGGAGAGTGAGGTGGTAGGAAGACTATGACCATCCTTGGATGAGTAGAGAACCAGGCCCTGATGATGAGGCCATGGTGGAAATTCACATTGTCCCATACAATAACATATAGATGTAGGTGAGGCCCTAAGAGACCTCTCTCTGTTTCAGGGATCAAATCTAAATGAAGGCGGTCCAAGAAGATGAGGAGCTTCTGTGTATTATGGGCCAAGACTGGTGATGTGAGTGGCCACACCATTCTCAGATATGGCAGCACACATAGTTATGTTGCCCCCTTGCTGGCCTGGGACATCCACCGTGGCCCGGTGGCCAATAATATTACGGCCACGTCTCCGGCCCTTGGCCAGGTTGAAGCCAGCTTCATCCACAAACACGAGGATGTGAGGAGTCTAGTTTCCTTCAAATGCCATTATTCTCTACAATAGCGTAGAAAAAGAAAACACCAAATCAGTCATATACTACAGTTACACACAATTACTAGGAATGTTCTATGTTGAAGTCAGATGAATCAAATATATTCATACCTGGATTACCTGGATACACAAATCAGGTAAAGTGGGTGCTGAAGCCAAAAAAGTTTGGGAACCTGTTACATCCCACCCAGAGGGAGGGAGAAAATAGGTAAAATAAAGAAAATAATATTAAGCCGGTAAGGGTTGAATGGCTGTCAGTGCAGCCGTTTATTTTAAATGACAGCTGCAAAAAGTAAAGAGGGTAACAAACTTAAATGCTCAGGCACTAATGCAATAAATAACCAAGAGAAAAGATAACTAGATGGACATCATTCAATACACTAAATGCTAAACAAAGTCCAAAAACACAGTTCACAATCAGAGGGGAAAACCAGGCAGTTTCCAACCGGCTCTAACGCCAAGTCCAACAACAGGGGGTCAGCTGATTAAACAGATTCCTCCCAGGAATTCAGCTGCCCCCGGAACATAGGCTGCTCCAGGCTTTTATGCTTCCCGCCCAGCCAGGTGATTGGAGGAGGGAAAAGCTGCAATCATCTCCTGCAGGAGGTGAAGTCAACTGATGTGGTGGAGGCTTCTGCAAAAGACACACAACCACACACACACAACACACACATACACAACAAACACACACATACACACACCAAAAGGCCTGGGGCCGTAACAGAACCCCTCCTTAATTGAAAAAAGGTTGTAATGATGGACAACCAGTGACTGACTTACATGTACATACTGGAACCACAGCTCTTTCAATCTATCAGAGTTCCTCTCAGATAGTACCCTGTAAATACGCTTCATTGTCGTCTGATGCTTCCTCAATATCCGGTCTATCGTGGAGATGCCTATAGAGTTGACATTTTGGAATATGGCATTGTCTTGTAGGATTGCAGTGCGGCTCTGTCTCAGTGTGATGACATTATGTGCTAGCATCATGTTACAGATCTCTAGTTCTTGTTGTTCATTGAGAAGTCTTCCTCTGCCACCCGTGTAAGGTTGTCGTCCAGTCCTGGACATAAAATTCAAAAGACAACACTTACAGTAATGTATGCATTATGTATTTCTGACAGAATGAGTTACAGATGTAATTGTATTTTTGTTTTACTTACAGTAATTCAACCACAATTCTAATGCATCACTGCACAGCGACTGGAATACTACTGTAAACTGTGTCATCATCAATACTGTAGAAAATAAACTATTCCATAGTTTATGGAGAAGGCTCGAGCAGAATCTTTTCCTGGTTTCTGCCTGAATTTTGTGGCAACACCTGCCTTCTTCCTGACCTTTGATGGGCGCCATCAGTGACCAGACTGACATCACCTGACCAGTTCACTCCAACATAGTCCAGCACAGTAACTAGAGAGCTGACTGTCGTCAGCTGTTGTTGGGTCCATCAACTCAAGAAACTCAGCTGTGACGGTCTCTTCATCACCTCTAAGAAATATGCACTGTTGTGCAATCTCTGTATCTGTGCTTTCATCAATAGTAACCGAAAATACAATAAATGACTGGATTCCTTAATATGGTGCCCAAGTCTCCTCAGAGATGTTGGATCTGTCATCATAATCCTTGACAGACTGATTTTTGGGAACAAGACTTCTGCAGCCTTCAGTATTTTTCAATAAGTTCAGCATCTGAAAATGGTTTGGATGTTTGCTCCAACTTGTCTGCAATCAGGTGTCCATCACTGCTCCATCACTGACGTCACGCTGCAGTAAATGCAGACAGTTGTTCTTCAGTCCAGCTTTTAGTTGGTAAATCCTCTCTATTCTTAACTGCAAATGGTGATGGAAAATGGTAAATGGCGTATACTTATAAAACGCTTTCTACCTTCTTTTGAAGGCCCAAAGCGCTTTACAGTCACAGTCCCATTCACCCATGCACACACACATTCACACACACATGCACACACATTCACACACATTCACACACACACATTCACACACACACATTCACACACACATTCACACACATTCACACACACATTCACACACACATTCACACACACATTCACACACACATGCACACATTCACACACATTCACACACACATTCACACACACATTCACACACACATTCACACACATGCACACACTGACAAATGGTGAAACTTTCCTCATTGTCTCATAGTGGTGCTGAATGTTCTATTCTTTGAGCACTGCTACCTGTTGGTTGATGACATAACAAACACGCAGGTTTTGCATTTAACTCCGTAAACAAATAAAACTTTGTCCATTTATCCTGGAAAGCTCAGCACTTCACTTCAACCCTTTTTTTCTTTTTGAGAACATCTTGGCCATTGGGGGGTCACTACTGATAATTCTTATAACAATGTAACAGTAGTGGGGGGTTAGGTTTCACTTTTGGCAGGTGCAAAGATATGCATTTTCACCTGTTTTGCTTAGCCTTTGCTCCCCCTAGTGTCGGAATTGCGCATTTCGGTTATTTCTTTAAAAAATCATAACTCACCACAGGAATGGACTAGAAACGTGCTTGCTTTTTTAGACATTCTTATCATTTTTACTCTTCATGACTGGGCCGGATTGAACCATCTGGCAGGCCGGATCTGGCCCGCGGGCCGTATGTTTGACACCCCTGCGTAGAGCGAGGCACATTAGGCTGCACTCGGAGACCTGCTTCCTCCATTGTGAGGCCATGGTTGATGACATGGTCTATAATTGTGGCTGGAATGTCATCCAGGACAGCATGGTGTCTTCGTGCTCCTCTGCTTCTACCCCCTATTCCACTGCCACGCACCCTTACTCCTCCTCTTACTCCTCCTCCTCCTCGAGCAGGTAGTTGCCCTTGTTCATTTACCTGGCCAGGTGCCTCCATGTTCAGACATTGTACTGGTCCTGCATGGTCAAGCTCTGTTTCAAGAAATGAGCCAAATGATGGCGAAAAAGTGTATTTATGAGGATGAATTGCACAACATGCCAATATTGTAGAACATATTTCACTTTTCTTTTTCCAAATATGTGTTCATTTGAATTTCTGTTGTAGTTTTCGTTTGATCTTTTTTGTTTGTTTCACTGCTGATCGATCAAACGGGTGTTGGTGTAGGCTGTTAATTGTCAGACTTGCTTTGTGAAGTCTTCATGTTATTTCTGAGAGGCAGGATTGTCATTTTCACTTTCACGTGTTTCTTCCATCTGCCGACGGTGTCGCCGTTTCTCATTTCACCCGTTTTTATGCGTACGCCTGGGTCAGAGCGTGAAGGACCGCATATTTTCCCGTCAAGTTTGCTTTTTATAAATCTCAATTATTGCGTAGAGAGTGGCGTAGGCCTTACTTAACACTTGACTTCCTGGTTTGATTGACAGCAAATGTTCCTAAAGATCTGAGCCCCTAAAAGCTCCAATAGCAGCTCAGCAGAAACTCTGATCTCTCTTGATGTGGAGGGGCGGAGCCTGAAGAGGAAGCATCTTTCTGCAGGTGGTGCTGCAGCTTTGGGCATGTTTTCCAACTCTTTAGCTTCTGCTGTTCATGGAGTCGTGTCCCTCTGTTCTTGGAAAGGAGAAACCTGCAGAGAACTTTTCCCATTTCCACTCCCTCCTTTCAGCTGCTGCCCACTGTTCCCCTCTGAATCAGGAGGGAGGGGCTCTCATCTGTTCTGCCCACCCCCATCTAGAAAGACATCAGCACCACCTGAACATTCCAAAGCTCTTTTCCAACCCATTTCTACTGAGAAGGAACCAAACCCATGAAGATTAGAACAGCTGGAACAGGATGAGGGGGAAGGCTAAAGATTCAAGTCTGTTTGTGAGTCAAAGATAAAATGAAGACAGAAATCAATAGAAAACACAGAGTTGATTCAAAAGAGCATTTATTAGATCCAAACAGGCTGCAGGAATTTGACAGACAGCTTTCAGTTTGAAGCCTTTGGACACTAAGATGCAGTTGGAGAATGAGGAGATTCTACTGGATTTAGATGAAACTTCTTTAAAACTGCAGCTAAAAATGCTGTCAGCATGAAAAAGAACAGTTTTACCCACAAAACACCAAAGAAAAAGGAAGTTCAGTCAGAAAACTGTGGAAAACATCAATCAAAGCAAAACTCTGAGTCTTTCAAACTGCATGAGTCAATATTTGATCATCAACAGAACAGAGATGATAGAAAAATGATTCAACTGAGAGACTTTTGTTCACTAACTGAGATCAGACGGGATTTCTGCTCCAAAAACTGACTTCAAAGGACTTGAATCCAGACCAGTGAGTCATGTGACCACAGCGTTTGTCCGTGTCTCCACTATGAACATTCTGGTCACATGACCATGTTGGAGGTTTCTGAATGAAACTCTGTGTTTGTTTGTCAATGAGAGTTTCTGGAGAACAGAAATCAAGTGTGAAACATCTGGAACCAGAATCCAGTGATCCAGAGTTCTGGTTCTGTCCCTGTTCCAGAGACAGAACCAGGATCCAACGCCTGACCCACACATAGATCTATGTCATCCAGAAATGTTCTGTCTGATCAATGATTCCCTCAATCCATGATTGGTCCATCCCAAACTCACATCTGTCCATCAAATGGAGATCAAAGAAGAAAGTGATGATCTAGAAAATAATCTGTTTGTCTGCAGGTCTGTTTTTCTCCAGATCCTGGAGCTGCTGAACATCTGAATCCAACCCATGTTTCAGATCAACACTCCAAGTTAGAATGAGAAGAGGAAGTGCAGTTCTCCATCAGTCCACTGGGGGAGCTGCAGCACAATAACTGTCCACTTGATGCTGAGAGAGACAGTGGAGCTGATCTCAGATCAGTTCCTGCTGCAACTCTGACACTCATCTCCACTTCCTCTGATTCCTCCATCACTCTGCTCTCCACCTCCCAGGAACACCGTCCAGTCACAACATCTCTGCAGACCAGCTGCTGCTGCTGCTGCTCCTCCAGGAGGAACATCAGACTCTTTAGTCCTCCCACCTGCAGAGAGAAAGTGTAGAGCCAGAGATGAAGGAGTGTCTCCTGATCCTGGTCTGTCAGTCAGTGATGCAGCACAGCAGCAGAAAGAGCAGCAGGAGCTTCAGTCCTGTTCAGAGCAGCAGCTTCCTGTCATCTTCACCTGTTGGAGCTTCTGCTGCTCTGATTGGCTGACTGTTGTCCTGAAGCCTGTCATCATTCTCCTCAGAGCTTCACTGAGAAGCTGCAGCTTCACAGGAAACTCTGCATCTTTGCTCTCAGACTAACTTTAGGACCAAACATCTGGAAGCAGCTGGACTGACTCCAACCCTCTACTGACCTCAGAGTCTGCAGTTTGGAGTTTGGACTCTCCACCAGATCCTGGAGCTGCTGAACATCTGAAGAATGAAGGTTGTTGGAGCTCAGGTCCAGTTCTGTCAGGTGGGACGGGTTGGACTTCAGAGCTGAGGCCAGAGCAGCACAGCTGGTCTTTGACAACCTGCAGTTCTCCAACCTGAATCCAGAACAAAGAGTTGAGTTTAAAGACAAAGTTCCTGTTTTTCATCCTTCACTTCTTCTAAAGAGTTCAGAGCTGAAGAAGATCAGAAAGTTTAGAAAAAGTCCAAAGATGTGAAGCAACAGCAGCAGATCAGAAGAGTCCAGCAGAAGCAGAGAAGAAGAACATTCAGGAACATTCAGGACAACATGCAGCTGCTTCAGGAAAGAAGTCCAGATGTGTGAAAGTCAAACATCAGCCTGTGGCTGCATCCAAACCAACTGATGTTTCTGCAGCAACAGCAGAAAAAGTCCACTTCCTCTTTCTGCTCAGCTCTTCTCCAAACAGCACTGAATCATGGGAGAATTTCAGCAGCAGGATGCTGGAAAGTCTTCCTCCCAGTTTTCAGGAGATGATCTTCCAGTCCTTCTCTGCTGCAGCCCTTCAAGCAGAGACTTTCAGCTCCAACAGATCAAAGCAGAGAGAAGAAGGAAGTGATGAGGAAGAGTCAGCAGCAAATGTTGGACATTGATCCCTGATCAAGCATGACTTCAGCTCTGAATGAAGAGTCAGAAGCTGCTGGGAGCTTTGATGGATGATGTGATGATGTTTGTGGATGAAAAGGTGAGGATGTTTGTGGAGGATGTGTCTGTCAGAGCAGCATCCAGCTGCAGCAGGACTCTGTCACTGTCTGCTCACAAACATCAGCCGCTGGACTCTCAGCTGCATCTGCTGAAACACAGCAGCAGTACTCAGAGTGCATGTGAGCGTGCACGGCTGCTTCTTCTGCACGCGCTTTAAAGGAGTCTGTTGGAGCAAAGACACAAAGAAGAGCTGATGGCTGCAAGCAGAACTTTGTGGAGCACAAATGTCAGCAGACGGCTTTGAAACAAGCAGCTGCAGGAAGAAAAGAAGAAGTTCTTCTGCAGATCTTTGAAGAGAACAAGCAGCTGCAGGAAGATGCTGCTGCAGATCAGAATCTGGACATTTCTGCTCACTGTGGGTCAACACAAGTTTGTCATCATATTGATCTGAACACAACTGAAACATGGAGTCTGACCTCAGAGTCTGCAGTCTGCAGATTTGCGGTAATTTGTGGTATATAAACGAACAGCAATATAACCAAAAACATCATTCCCATTTCATTGCAACAGTTTAAACATTTTACTCCAAATGACCCTCGTCAACATAGGAGACAAACATCCAGCACAATAGGCCTCCATCCGATTAGTCAAATGCATAAAGGGATTTATTTGATTCATTAAATCCTTTAAGCTGCAGGTTGTTTTAAAACATTTAAGGCTTACGATTTATTGCGATTTTCGCAGTTTTTTGCGATCTGCGTATTGCAGAGCTGGATTTTGTGATAACGATACATTTGCGGTATATTATGCAGGTCTAACACAAAGTGTTTTATTTCCTCATTATGCAACAATGTTTTTTTTAACAAAACATTTTACTTTATACATTTTTCCAACTTAAGTAAAATACATGAAAAAAGAAGTTATTTAAAGAAAAATAAACAGCAATGTTTTGACATGATCATGATGTAAATATAAAACACATTAAATAAATGTTTGAGTTCATAAAATCATCCCAGAAAGTCTCTGCTTCAACTCCTGCAGTGAAAGCTGCATCTGAACATGATGCCCGTGTCTCCATCTCTCCGAAGCCAAAGCCCCTCCCCCACCTCTCTACCTGCTTTTCCTCTCTACCTGTTCACTTGTTCACATCCTCTGCAGCTGAGAGTCGTTTTTCCCCGCTCTCCTCCAGTGTTCTACACAGAGAGCGCTAAATACGGTCATCATAGCAGCAGGTTGACACGATAGGATAGTCGGGGCGCTCCGGCACAGATTTCATTAATTTTACGCGCCGCGTACTGTCTGAACAACAGCCCCGCCCCCCGTGCACACAAATAGCCAGACGGACCTCTCCTCTTCAGCAAGAATAGTGAAATTAACATCATCATTAATTAACAGGAAATTAACTGACTTGGTGAGTTAAATATGGCAGATAACGTTTATAATTTGTGGGACACAAAAAAATTCTCCAGAACCGATAGCAGAACCGTGGAGGACAGATCTTAACGATACTGCTGTCTTGAAGAATACCGGGGGTCGGTACCCATCCTTAGTTACAGCTGGTTCTGCTGCTCCCAAAGTTTCCTTTTTCTCATCCCAGAACTCCCCCCCCCCCCCCCGAGAACACTGCTTATTTACTGTCAGTAGCTGCGTTTACATGGACAACAGTAATCTGAACGAACGCCTGATCTGAAGAAAACGGGTCATGTAAACACGCCGTTCAGAATAGTCTGCCGTGGTCAGACTCGTTTGGATCAAAATCTCTTTCCGATGGAGGTGGGTGGTTATACCGGTTGTTGATCCGATCGTGTTTCATTCCGATCGTGTGTCACTGCTGCTCTGGTTTAACATCATGGATAGATGGTGTTTTGCTCCAGAGAAAGCTTTGGAGCTCAAACGGGACCGACTGGCTGTTCTGCGGAGGCCCAACCGGTGTGAAGAGCTGCTCCGCTCTCGCCCCGCTGGCTCTTCACCTCTTCCCTGTCTTACACCCCTCACGAGGGAGGAGCGCTTCGTGACGTCTGGACCCTGGGTGGTCCTGGTCCGGGTGCTGGTGGACGGAGCGAACTGTGTCTCTGAGCAGAGCAGAGCAGCCGGATAATTAACGTGTGTTTGAGGGGAGGGAGGATGCTTTGTTACGTGTGCGTTTTGTTGTTAATGCGTGGGAGAATTCAGACTGCGATTCGTCCCGCCGCTCTGGGTTGGCGGCTGAGCCGGACTCAGGAGAACCGTGTCTCCGAGCTCAGACTTCAGGCTCACACAGCGGCTTTGGGGCAGTGTGAACTTTTCAAAGCAGAAATGTCGCTCAGTCCTTAGAAACTGTTCAAACAATCACATGGATTTGTGATTTTAAACAAGGCTAATGTTGTTAGCGTGTTAGCCTCCTGGCTTCTTCCTGCTCCGTTCTTCCACAAAAAAGCACTGACCACACAGAATAAAAATAAAATGATGAGCGAACAGGTGCTTCATAATATTCTTAACATTAATAAAAGCATGTTTAGAAAATCGTCTCGTAGATTACCGAGCTGCTGCATAAATGTATGTGACAACTAAGTTTCCTTTTCCGGTGTTTTCAACACTACTGCGCATCCCCAAATGATTTATTCTGACCAAAACTGTGACCATGTGAACGTTTGTTCTAATCGGAAAAAGGTTTTCTGGGCCCATGTGCACGGCTGAATTTAAACCCAACCATTGATCCCATCAAGATATTTTGCAACCACGGTTACTGACATCAAGAATAGAATCCAATCCATGATCATGATTTTAGGCTGTTTTGGTTCATTCTGGTTCAAGTTTTCCTCATATCATCCAGCCTGATCTGGTCTGTCAGATCGTTTTATATTATTGTTATTAATGGAGCGGCTAAATGAGTGCTGGTAACACGAGGAACTACAGATCCCATGATGCAATGCTTTAGCTGCCTTGCTGAACTGTTGAGTTGTGCTGCTTTCCTGGAACTCAGAGGAAAATGTGACGGAGGCGATGATCATCTTTAGCTGCTCTGGAACATGTATTTCACTGAACAGTCCATTCAGACGTCCACAGAACCACTCAGAACACCAAACTGGAGGGAAAAAGGGAAAATCCTATTTCTGGACGTGCTCAGCGTGATGACATCCTCTGCATCTCTGCTGTATGACTAGCGCCCCATAGTGGTGAGAATCATAACCACATTTCTCTGTGACAGATCAAATGAACTGGAGAACATTTGACACAGTAATCCAACATGAACTCTGACCGCGTCAACCCAGACTAGCTGATGATGCTGCTAGTTAGTGTGAAGCTAGCCCTCACCATGCTGAAGACAACAGTGGATTCTGAACACAGACAGCTGCTTCCATATGGAGGAACGTATGGGGATCTGATTTCTATCAATAAACAACTATTTTCTTTTTTTCTACAAAGCTAATCCCACCATCAGCTTGGAGGACTGGCCCCTTCAGTGGGGGTCAAACATCAAGGGTCCACCTTGCACACAAGTACCTGGAAAAAGCAGCACCATCAGTGCCTTGTGAGAGATGATTGTCCCTCTCTGGACATGTGGTTCAGAAAAAAAGCTTCTCTCTCCTCTGAACAGATCAGGAGGCGTGTGTGTTTGAGGAAGTGGCTCAGTGCAAAGAGCCAGAAATCTGGGGGCAGCCGTCCATTTGTTCCCGCAGTTCAGCAGAAAGCTAGTGCAGAACATGAAAGTCTTCTTTCACTTCCATTCTGGATGCTCTACACAGACAATTGTTCTTTCATGTAAAACTTTGGAGTTGAACATTTCTAGTGGTAAATGAATCTGCAGTCATTTCTGGTTTCAGTGACTGAATGATGCTCTGACCAAAGAACACTTTGTGTGTTTTTGTTGTTCTAGTGACATTCAAAGGAAGTGTCTGTTCTAGATTCAATATTTAAAGATCTTTTCAAACTATTTTCTTCAAATAGATTTGATGTAGAATCCTTTGAATGGTTTCCTGAAAACTGGAAGCTGAAACTAATTTGGACGCCAACTTGAACTTTCTACAGGCCGATCTGTGAACATTTTTCTGACATGAAATGGATCCGTGTTCTAAAATAGGTTGGAGATCCTGATCTACAAGATCCTGATTGAAACAAATCAGTTTCTATCAATCATCAGAACAATCAATTCAATTGATAAAGAAAATCTGAACCAATCATCTGTTTGTTTTCAACACGGCTGTAGACAGAAAATCTTCCAGTGAAACATCAGAAAGTTCTTCACCTGATCCGTTCTTCTCATCCTTCAGGGAGTTCAGCTTCTTTACTGACCTCAGAGTCTGCAGTCTGCAGGCTGGACTCTCCAGAAAACCACACAGATGAAGAACTCCTGAATTTTGCAGGTTCTGGTTCACGCTAAGGTCCAGTTCTGTCAGATTAGACGGGTTTTTCTTCAGAGCTGAGACCAGAACTTCACAGCTGATCTCTGACAAACTGCAGTCCCTCAACCTGCAATCAGACAGAAAAGTGTGTTCAGGAGCAGTGATGCAGCTGGAGGTCCAGGAACTTGGTCCATTCAGTCAGGTGGGACCCGCCCTGATGACAGACTGACAGATGACATTTTCACTGTTTGCTCATTTCTGTTGGATTTGGACCCAAAAACATGATCAGGAATGAAAATGACATAGATTAAAACTGAAATGTAATTGATCATCAGGAATTATTCAGGACTACATATTTACAATCCAATAGATCTAAAGCTTCCATTTCAAAAATGTCAGATTTCAAAAACTAAATAAAGAGACACAGGCTGTGTCCAAATTCCAGCACTGTGAGGATGGAGGAATGTGTCACTGATTCGGGGGAGGAGTTTAACAGGAAACAAGATGGGGGGGGGGGGTGTCAGGACACAGGGAGGAGGAGACAGAGATGTGACTCCACTTGGCAGATGTTCCACATTTATTCTGTTGATTCATTTTCCAAGTCAGTCTGTAAACAACTAAAGATCCTCTCATCACTACACAAATAGCACAAACTGACCTGGGGCCTGTTTCAGAGAGGTTAAGTGTAAACTCTGAGTGCGTTAACCCTGAAATCAGGGAAACCCTGGGTTTTCTGTTTCAGAATGGGAGGTTTGTTAAACCAGAGAAAGCAGAGTAAGTCAAACCCGTTTCTGAAAGAGAGGTAACTTATACTCGGAGTCAGTGTCCATGGTTACTTATGCTGTGAACCTAACCTGGTCGGGAGCAGGTTTTATTCTCCAAACTCAAGGTTTCTGCCGGTCCCCTCCCCTTTTTAAAGACGAAGCGGTATTTTTCGCTTTAAACCTTCATTGCCCACATTTCCGTCACACAGAGACGGTCTAAGTGACAAGAATGGCTTGTCCTTTTCTGGAGAATTACGGAGAATTACATTTACGTCGTGCGAGGATTTTGAGACCTAGATTCGATTTTTTGTCATTTCCCCATACGTTTTTGTTTGAGCGTTACCATTTTTCGTTGCAGTCAATTACATATATACAATGAAAACAACATTAGGTCTTGCTATGTAGATGTTTCATATGTCAAATATTGTCAGCAAAGCCTACATCCATGACATGCTCACATTTGACCTGATTGAATTATGTTTTTATACTTCATTTTTAGCTGCTGCCATGTTCTTTTAATTTCTGCAGGATTGCATCTACATGAAAATGAAATCAGGGACATTGAATTAGATTAATGTAACAATTACTTTTTGGAAACACAATTTGCTAGCACTGCTTACTTTCTTAATCCCATATAAACCTATACCACTCGATCAATACAAGGGTAGACAAAAGTTCACTTTTAAAAACACAATTCTGTAGCAGCCCATTGAGTGTCTCATGTTCATGCATTTACTACTGCAGTTACAGTAGTGGGACTGTAGGGGGCATGTGTTCTGCTGTGCAAGATTTATAATAAAGAGACCTGTGGAGTGAACAGACGTGTGTGTCTGAGCACCATGATTTCATTCACATCTACCGACACCAAACCCTGTGAGGCCGGCTACAATTGCATGTATTAATATTAAACTGACCAAAGTTTGCAAGAGGGGAAGGTTAACAAAAAAGTCCTCAAACATTGCCGACGTTAAATGCATTTTTCTCCCGATTGGTTCTGTACACTATGCAGCATTTCATGCATTTACACCAGGAATGACACTTCAAAAGTACACCTAAATATCACCATTTTTTATTTCACTCCTTACACTATTTAAAAAGTTATTACAGCCAATATTTTATAACAATGATTTAAATGCAAACTTAGGCATTAACTTGAGCAGCTATGTTTTCCACGCTAACTGTCTCTGTTTTGCAGATGCAGCGGTGTTGCTTTTCTTCTGGAATATGTGCTCATATTCACTGTAACTCTGCAGCAGCACGTCAAGTTCAGCTGGCGAAAAATATGCAGACCTCTTTTTTTCCCGGTTGCCATGGTGACTCGTGATATCTGCGCTCCATTGATAATGGCTTCTTATAGTCGCGGTGTGCACGCTTAACTCCGAATCAGTCCACTCAGAGTTGATTGACCCAACTCCGATCAGCTTCTCTGAAACAGAACACTCAGAGTTGTTAATCTCTCGATTGACCAACTCAGAGTTCAAGTTCAACCTCAGAGTTGGTTGAACCTCCTTTCTGAAACAGGCCCCTGCTGTCAATCAAATAAAGTCCATAAAACAATAAAACTGAGTTTATCATCATTAACATAAACTCCTATAGTATGCGGCTGGGTATAGTAGTTAGCGGCTGGGTAGCTCGGTTGGTAAGGTGGGAAGCTACCATGCAGGAAACCAGGGTTCGATTCCCGGAGGCGAATGAGCAATGGTACTGGGGGCAATTACCATATCAATGGCGAGCAGTTAACATCACCCAGTGAGGGTTCTTAGGCAAGACCCTTAACGCTACTGCCTCCCGAGCGCGGTTTCGGCTGCAGCTCACCGCTCCCCAAGGGGATGGGTCAAATGCGGAGAAAGAATTTCCCTTCGTGGGATAAAATACAGTGTTAAAAAAAAAAAAAAAAAGATAAATAGAATTCAATCCGCTTTAGTGCAGGAATATCTAGTGTCCTGGGGCCTGTTTCACAAAGGAGGTTAAGTGTAAACTCTGAGTTCATAAACCCGGAAATCAGGGAAACCCTGGGTTTTCCGTTTCAGAATCGGAGGTTTGTCAAACCAGAGAAAGCAGAGTAAGTCAAACCCGTTTCTGAAAGAGAGTTAACTTTTACTCGGAGTCAGTATCCATGGTTACTTATGCTGTGAACCTAACCTGGTCGGGAGCAGGTTTTATTCTCCAAACTCGAAGTTTTTGCCGGTCCCCTCCCCTTTTTAAAGACAAAGCGGTATATTTCGCTTCAACCTTCATTGCCCACATTTCCGTCACACGATCTAAGTGAAAAGAATGGCTTGTCCTTTTTTGGAGGACCCAATAGACGAGGAGGCTGCATTAATTCATAGAGAATTATATTTACGTCGTGCGAGGATTTGAGACCTCGACTCGATGTTTTGTCATTTCGCCATACGTTTTTGTTTGAGCGTTACCGTTTTTCGTTGCAGTCAATCACATATATAAAATGAAAACAACATTAGGTCTTGCTATGTAAATGTTTCATATGTCAAATATATTTATACTTCATTTTTAGCTGCTGCCATGTTCTTTTAATTCCTGCAGGATTGCATCTACATGAAAATGAAATCAGGGACATTGAATTAGATTAATGTAACAATTACTTTTTGGAAACACAATTTGCTAGCACTGCTTACTTTCTTAATCCCATATAAACCTACAGTATACCACTTGATCAATACAAGGGTAGTGTTGCAGTGTGTGTGTGCTGAGCGGGGTGCGATCCACGAGAGACAAGGGGAGGGGCGATTGCAGGTGCAGATGGGGGGGGGGGGGGTGAGCACGGATGAGGAGGACGGAGAAGGTGTCATTCCCAGAATAACTGTTTTGGAGTCATTCTTATTCCGCTCTGGAGGTTGAGGGTTTCGAACGGGAAGTGAACCCCGAAGGAGAATTCCCTTCGGCCCTGAAGGAAATCTCCCCTGCGCTTTTGACCACGGTCAGAAAGACGAGAGAAAAGAAAGGAGAAGTCTTCGCGCAGCGAAAAGTTCAACAGTAGACAAAAGTTCACTTTTAAAAACACAATTGCATGTATTAATATTAAAATGACCAACGTTTGCTAGAGGGGAAGGTTAACAAAAAAGTCCTCTAAACATTACCGACGTTAAAGGCATTTTCCCCCAGATTGGTTCTGTACACTATGCAGCATTTCATGCATTTACACCAGGAATGACACTTCAAAAGGACACCTAAAAATCACCATTTTTTATTTCACTCCTTACGCTATTTAAAAAGTTATTACAGTCAATATTTTATAACAATGATTTAAATGCAAACTTATGCATTAACTTGAGCAGCTATGTTTTCCACGCTAACTGTCTCTGTTTTGCAGATGCAGCAGTGTTGCTTTTCTTCTGGAATATGTGCTCATATTCACTGTAACTCTGCAGCAGCACGTCAAGTTCAGCTGGCGAAAAATACGCAGACCTCTTTTTTTCACGGTTGCCATGGTGACTCGTGATATCTGCGCTCCATTGATAATGGCTTCTTATTGTCGCGGTGCGCACGCTCACCTCCGAATCAGTCCACTCAGAGTTGATTGATCTAACGCGGATCAGCTGCTCTGAAACTGAAAACTCAGAGTTGTTAATCTCCCGATTGACCAACTCAGAGTTCAGGTTTGACCTCAGAGTTGGTTGAACCTCCTTTGTGAAACAGGCCCCTGGGGCCTCATTTATAAACGTTGCGTACGCACAAAAGAAGGCGTACGCCACTCTCTACGCAATAGTTGAGATTTATAAAAAGCAAACTTGACGGGAAAATGTGCGGTCCTCCACGCAAGCTCTGACCCAGGCGTACGCACAAAAACGGGTGAAATGAGAAACGGCGACACCGTCGGCAGATGGAAGAAACACGTGAAAGTGACAGTGTGTGCCACATCGTGCTCGGATGTGCTGCGCTACACAATGTGGCACAGTTTAAAAACGTGCCTCTACCCCGGCGCTGATTGCTGTGTTGGCCCCGACCCTGAACCCCATCCCCACGCATTTGAGCCAAATGCTGCTGCTGTGCGCCAGCGTTTGGAAGTGATGCGTCGCTTGAAAAGAACAACAAAAGGTGTGGAAAATATTATTTACTGAAGAATTCCCTCATCGTGCAGTTTATTTGAGTCAGGGCGGTTTGATTTCGCCCAACTCCTTGGCCACCTCTCTGATTGAACTACTGACTTCCCTCTGCATTTAAGGACTGCATCGGTGAGGACACGTCCACTGCTGGAGGGTTGAGAGCCGCGTGCCGTGGAGACGCTGGGTCCAGACGGCTGCTCAGCTGCAGCATCGTAACCACTGGCCCCGCTGGAACACCCAGCAACTAAAATAAAATTGCTCTATATTAATAAACTGTAATTGTGTAGCCTGCATTCATGTGACTTGACTGCATTCATTTGAATTATTTCTCTTACCTGTGTCACCCGGTGCGTCCCCCTCCGCCTCAGTCACCACAGTCACCGAGTGACGGAGGGGGAGGGGGACGCCGATGAGGGGAACTTAATAGGGATTCCCCAATAATAGCCGCCAGTCTCTCATCAAGAGGGGTCAGCTCCGGTGTCCCCCCCCCCCCCCCCCCCC
>JAUDJI010000164.1:0-23044 GCA_037389245.1 Oryzias sinensis | reverse complement strand
GCATTTAATGGATTCTATATATGCATGTATATTGTACTGCAGAAATATGCTTGGTTCCCGCCCTCAGTAACAGATAATATGTGCCGAGGTCACCAGTAGGCCTGTTTGTGACTTTTGGTCTCTGTTTTCTTTCTGTACTGGAGTGTTTATGGAACCACGACACCTGCAATGCAGACTAGACAAAAACACACCATTCTAATGACGTATTTTGTATGCTTTCGTCTTCGCTGACTGAATAATAAAAAAAGCCTTTTTGCCTTGAGGCCAGAGAGAGCGGACAGCCACAGAGCCTAACAGGTCGTGTTTTTCCACCTCTCCCCTTTTGCAAAAGGTTTGAAAATTCATGCAGACTCTTGTGTGTCTTTTCATTTCCCAACTGCACATTTCATTTTTGGACGTTCTGAACCACCCGAATCTGCGAAGGCCGGACAGGAGGCCAACAATTTGGAGGCACGGACGGGGTGGTTGAGGACGGTTTTCCTGAGGAATTTGGCCTGGATGAAGGGTTTCCCACGAGTGGACTGACGACACGGGTGCACCCTACAAAGGTAAGCAGAAACCTATTAATCAAATTCTGCATTGGGCGTAGCCAAATCAAGTGTCTGATGTCCACAAAGTGAGTAACTCAGTAAATTGTAGAATTGTGCATTTGGGAAAATTAGAGTATTTAAGAAAAGGAAAATAAAGATTACAGAATAAGAGAAATAAAGGAAAAAGTGATTAAGTGTCCTAGAGTGTGGTAACTCCGACAGACCTCCGACGGGAGGCTGGTAGCTGGGTTTGTTGTCCCGGGAAGTTAAGGACCCCCGAAGTACAGAATTGGACAGTCTCAAGATACTAAAGATTGGTGAGGGACCAAAATCGCACAGTAGGACTGAGCGAAAAAACAAATTGGACAGTCCCAAGATACTAAAGATTGGTGAGGGACCAAAATCGCCAGTAGGACTGAGCGACAAAAATACCATGGTGTTGTAAATAAACGCGTATAGGCTAGTATATGTTCTGCAGTGTTGTTTGTTCTGCTATGTGGTTTTGGTGTGAATGGAGTGCACGGCTGCGTATGTGAGTGTGGAAGCCAAGTCTGTGCTCTGAAGCAGCAGCTCTGCTGGAAACCTGACGGTGTCAACACAAGGCAGGGGTCTGGAGTAGGAGCACAAACCTCTGGATTAGGATGTAATATTAATAAACACGGACGTATTGTAGTTTAATAATAGAAAAAAAAAATCTTGTATTATATTTGCATTTAAGATATAGTATTAATTAACACGGAAACACCAAAAAGTTGAATAGTAAGCCCTTAAATTGGCTTTTTACACTTCGCAGTATAACGATGGTAGATAAGATGAGAGGAGAATTTGACAGGGAAACTCATGATGATGGTTGGGGCCCGGATGGGCCAGAGAGGAGCATGAGGGTGCAGTTTTTAGAAGGATTAAAATTGGTGGTCTCGGCTGGCGGTGTGGTGGCAGAGTGCAGAACATATGATGAGGTGTTCCTTTACTGGTCTTTAGAAATTCCATTTGGACTTCCAGAGCATTCCAGAAAATCTGTTAGATAAAACCTCAATCAGGGTCACGCAACATGAAAGTAGAGTAAAAAATAAAAAGAAAGAAACAGACAGTGAGGAAATTCTGCTGGGAAAGGAGGAGCAGCTGATGTCTAAACCAACTGTGACAACATTTATTCTAAATTGTTAGAAGAAAAAAAAACTCTCCTCTGTAGCCTGATGTTGTTGAGAAATTCTCGATTAGAATAGGGATATTTTTTAATATTATTTTGTAAGGGAGCGGAGGATTGAGGTCTTGCACAGAGAGGTAGGTGCAGCTGCACGTTCCCGCGTGGGTCTGCTGGTGGATCGGGCGCGCGGACGAAGTCCGGGTGTGTGTGTGTGAAAAAAAACAAAAGAAAACAAAACAGAAAAAGAGGATAGGACATGAAGGTTAATACTAGTCACACACTAACAGACTCATTTCATTAAAAGGGTTTATTTTGTTTAAGGGTTATACCTAAGGGTTGTGTTTTGTTTTTTGTGCTTTTGGGTAAAGGTTTTGATTGTGTTAAAAGTTATGGAATGTATAATTCTTTGCTTTGTCAGTGTTTTAAAAAACCATTTGTAGTTGGGTGTGAGAATTGCACTGGGTTTAATTGGAGTTGTGTTGGTGACATGGCTGAAGGTAGATGAAGAGAAGCAGGGGCTCTGGGGACAGCATGAGGTCAGAGGTGATTGGGGAACCAGCATATGCAGAGGCAAAAGAAACGCAGCAAGGAGGATCTGATGACGTCTGACAGGACAGAGTAGTGAAGAAAGGCAATGTCTTCCCTCCGAGGGGTGTAAAAAAAAACAGGAAGATGAGATACACCTAGGACAGGAAGCTGTGACAAAGCAGGTTCATCTAGGAACTGCTTATCGAACAGGATGATGGACATACAGCACACACATACATTCTAAATATAAATAAAATAAAAAACACAACACAAATATTTTGGATGAACGGAAAGTTGCAGTATTAGGGGCTCTTAAATCTTTAATTATACAACAGGTGATATAATTTCTGTAGATGGATATTTGTAAGGAAACGTTTTCTGGAATCACACTGCATAGAAATGCTGTTAGTTTACGCCCAGCTTTTCCAGACACACAAAGAGTTAGAATACGACTGAAAATAAATAGATAAAATACAATAGAGGTTTGGACAGACAATGCTTACATTCATTCTGTCCACTGACGGGGCTTTCGAAAATTATAATCAGAGATACTGTTTGGACACACATCCAAGAGATTCAGCCTCTCATCACAGCTGCTGGTCTGCAGCCTTGAGTTTCCCAGGGAGATGCAGTCAGAGCGCAAATGGTGTACAGGAGTGTCTGTGCATGTCGGTGTCATTCAATAAAAACAGAGGATATGGTGTCTGCACAGTGTTAACTAAACAACTAATGTTTCTTCGGACTATGATTGGGTATAATAATATGATTTAAACCCTCAAACTAACAATGCCAAACTATAACAAATGCATGCACCTGAAAGCGAGAAACAATTGTGGATTAAACGTTTAATGTCAAAAGAAAGACAATAAATTGGAAGAAGTCAATAAACAGTTAATTGAGTTGCAGCTGGCAGAGGCTAGGCAGAAAGCACATAAATAAATACATGAATAAAGAGATAAAAATTAAATATATAAATACAATTTCTTAGGCTTACAATGGAAGCTCAGTAGTTGCATTTGTCTGATGTATTTCTGCCAGGTCCGGCCTGGTTTCATTTTACAACCTATGACTCATCTATGAACAGTCTTAGTGGTGACGGCTGTCAATCCTGCCCTCGCCCCGCAGGATTTAGGGGACAATGATGGGGAGAGGTGGGGTGAGAGGCGGAGGTTTCCAGGGCGGTTACACTCAGGGAACTGATGGATGCTGGATTGTGCTATTACTGGGACGAACCTTGCTATTGGACTAGAGGCTGTCCATACCAACTTTGGCAGCCTTATGGATGGCATGGGTCCAGAGGTGGACCACCTAGGGGCAGAACCCCGAGAGGGTGTGGACATGGGCCTGTTCACCAAATGCCTGCAATACACTGGCATCCCAGGAGGCGTGGAACCTCTGGAATCCTCACGAACAATGTGACACGGACTGCCATACACCAAGTCCTTGAACACTAAGGTCAGCAAACAGACTGAACCACCCCTTTGTGCACTCGCCGACAGTGCCAGTCGATTTTTGGGTTGTGACCTGCTGGTGAAGCTGGGAGCCACTACTCTGTGCAGCCTGGATGGGTTACAGGTCACTCTACCAGATGGAACTTTACTCCACTGCCGAGCAGATGAACTCACTCATGAGGCGCAGTACCTTGTTTATCCAACAGAGGAGTACCTGGCAGACTTGTACTGGGGATTGCTCGATCCAGAAACCACAGCGCATGAAGGTATTCTGCCAGCTTTTCTGGTGTGGAAACCTTGGATCTCCAGCCTTGAGCCTTACACCTCCCCGCCTGACCCCCTCACATTATTTTATTTTTAAAGATAGAAATGAGAAAACCTGATACCATAGTCCAACAGAAGGACAGTAATAGCAGATCGCTATACTAAATATTTATGTAGCCTCTGAGGGGTTGGTAGCAGATGCTCTGCTCACACCCTCTCACAAGGCGTAGTTTCTGACAGAATACCCCACGTTTCCTTTACATTGCATCCCAAACATAAAACTAAAGAATTAGGCGGAGTGTTAAAACGCGCCTCCGCCCAAACGGATAAGACTCCCACTCAGATGTCCCAAGACTGGTTTTCTCCCATAGCAGAAACTTCTGGCATCGTGGTTGCGGAGACGACAAAGCCACCCTAGAACAAGCTCAGGTACTTTGCCGTCATGGTCATGAGCGGACTGACCATCCCTCGGCGAAGGCCTTAATTGAATAAAAGCCACTTCATCTGTGGGCTCAGGGTACCACAGATGATGGGTCGGTAAATTGCCCACCGCATGCCGTATCTAACATTTTGAGCGCTTTAACCGTTTCGGATCCTAATCCATACGTAGCCCCGGCCAAACTGACCACTCGCACTGCTGGGTTACATACGTTGACCTCACTAATGCTTTTTCCCTGTCTGCCTCTACACCCTGAGTGTAGACATATTCTCATTTACGTGGGACACCCAGTAGATGCGTTACACGCGTTTTCAACAGGGGTTTGTACTCTGGGTGTACGAACCCCAGAGTTTTCAATTAGGAATTTTCAATCAGGTATTGGAGGAGATGCTTCTGACTGTCCCCTGCCAGGCAACGTCAATCACATCCAGTATGTGGATGAAATTTTGGTAACAGCTCAAACAGTGAATGCATGTTTAAACGCCACAGGCGTAATTCTTACCCGTATAGCGGCCACAGGGTCTAAGGTTCGCAAGAATTGTAGGTGTGCCGCAGACATGTAGATTTCTTAGAACATTATTTCCCAGTCCCACAGATCAGCTGTGCGTCTCATCCTAAGCATATGAAGGTCGACGATGTTGTCATTTTTAGGTCTGACTGGATGCAGCAGACATTACGTTCCAATTAAACAGGATTGACCCATCCACTCCATGACATGGTCAGACAGCAAAATAGGAAGAACCTTAAGTCAGACCTTCACTGGGCTGCAGAGGCTGAAGCTACTTTTAAAAAACTAAAATGCCCTGGCTGGGGCCTCTGAGCTGACAACACCAGATTATCATAGACCATTTTTCCTTGATGTTTCTGGAACAGATCTTGCAAAAAGTGTTCTGTTCCAGAGAAAAGGGGGAGGAGAAGTAATACTTATGTACCAAAGTGTTATGTTAGAAAACATGGATAAGAGACATCACAAATGCATCAAACATACATTTGGAGTAACCAAACCTCACTAGCATAGTCACGGGACACCCATTACAAATACTGACCACACATGGAGGAGTGGCTTACGTAAACTTTCAGGAATTCACTCTCTCTCTGAACAACATTTTAGAAGCACCCAATATCACATTCACACACAAAGGATCACAGACCACATGACCACAGGAACACCACATGTGTGCTGAACAGGTGGAAAAAATAGGAAAAGAACAGGTCAGATGTGCAGTCCACAGGGAGCAAAGAATTGCATACAGATGGTTGTTGTTTCAGGCATGGCAAGGATGCATTGAGATCAGAATGTGCAGCAGTGGAAGATCAGAATGGTCAGCATGTGGTCAGAAAGGCAGAAAGACTAACAGGTCCCCGATCAGCTCAGAAAGCAGAAGTTGCCGAGCAGGATTACCTGAAGCAGAAGGAGCAGAGCTGTTCAGAAACAGAGTGGGAGACAGAGCCATGCTTTGATGAGGTGGTAAGATTACAAAAGGGGGGCGTCACCAGGAAAACCAGGGAGGTATTCAGTGGAACCAGTGACAGGGCGAGAGATCATAGTTGATATTATAGGCATGGTGACCTCCATAAGAGGTTACAGTTTTGTGTGGGTGTGCTTGGACGCATTTACAGGGTGGCCAGAGGCGTGGCCCACCAAGAAGGGAGACAGCAAATCAGTTTAAAATCAATTATAAAATAGTAAATCAGTAATAAAATGTCTATTAACCACTACATTCAACGCCATGATTTTCCCATAAAAGTCAGGTCTGACAATGGAATCCATTCCAGAAACCAGGACCTGCAGAAGGTTGTTAGGCCTGAAACATTCACTTGAAACGATATAACGCCCACTGTCACAAGGAAAGGTGGCGAGAATAAATCAAATATTCAAATTAAATTGGGCAAGATCTGTGCACAGACCAAATTAAAAGGGATTGGCGCTCTAATATATGCTCTGATGTCAATCAGATGCTCAGTTATTCAAAGACTGAGTTTGACCCACATGCGTAGCAGAAAGAACTTTTTACAGGGCCACAGTCACAGTTTCCATGCTCAGGGAACCTCAAATAACACAATGTATCACCCTGTTAATTAAAATGCTCTCCATAGTTTTGTATCAGTTTTCTCCAAACAGGCGGCAAAGAGACCAGAAGGTGTAACCACTGAGACTGACGCAGGTCCCGACTGGGTGCTGATGAGGGTCATCAAACTGAGATGGTTGGGGGCACGTTGGACGGGGCCCTTCCATGTTGCGGAGAGAACGTCGCATGCAGTGAGGGTCCAAGGGCAAGGTGGCACCTGGTTTCATTGGAGCCAGTGCACGGCAGCAGATGAACCACAGCACCCTTTGACACGGGTCCAGCAGGACCTCCAGGCAGCACCTGATCCAGCGGTTTCCCACAGAGGCTCAACCCACAGAGGGGCAGAAAATCCCCAGGTCGCTAGCCACGGGAATCATTTGCTCCTAAAGTCCCCCACCTCAAGAATAGGGCTGGAGCCGCTCTAGTGGTGGGACTAAAGAGAGAGGAGCAGCTCAGGTGGTTGAGTTTCCCTCCCACCTTTTGCCACGAAATCAAGGTCGAGTTCAGAAGAGGAAAGGATCCAGGTCGTGGAGTTTTGCTCCCACCTAACAGTGGTCGAGTTTCCCTCCCACTCAATTGAATCTTGCGTTCGTAACCATCAATTCGAACTGATCAACATTCGTTTTTGCGTTTGTAACCATCAATTCGAACTGACTGGTCCTCTTCTCTTAACAGGAACTGTTTGGAGTGTTTTGATTGTATGTAACTGTACAGGAGTGTTGTTTATCTTGTGATCTGTGCATGTTTTGATTTTCTTTTGAGAACCCGGGGTCACGTTGAATTTGTGCTTGTGGTTTATGAGGGTCGTGTAGACAGGCACAGCAAAGGGTGACACATCTTCACAATAAGTCTGGCTCGTCAGACATGTCAACCACTTTCCAACTTCCTCTAACCCCAGGTTGTCCTGATATACGTCATCTTTCTTGTCCTCTTGATCCGCAGCAGCTCCATCCTCTAGAGGCGGCTTCTCCAACTCCTCGACACATCATGTCTGTTCTGGTTTCTCTTCCACAGGTCCTTTTTGTTGCGGATTCTGGGGAACCGGTTTCCTGGAAAGATCTTCTTTTCCCTTCCCCTTCTTTGTTTCCTTTTCCTTATTCTTCTCATCTCTGATGGAACCAGCTGACCCAAGCAGCTGCATCGTCAGTTCTCTGTCTTCTTCATCATGATCTATCTTTTTTCAGGAATTTATGAGATAATTGAGTTGTGCCCTTCAGGTGCGATGACTCTCCTCTTGGTCCCCACAGGTGGTACTTTTCTTTGTTTTGGTGATTTCAGCATTTGTGTGGTCATACATTTTGTGGTGTTTTTGTGAAATGCCTTTTCAGGTCTGTGTTGGGTTGGGCCATGTGTGATTATGTCTGTTGGGATTTCATGATTGTTTTGGATCTCTTAGGAGATTATGCATTTAATGGATTCTATATATGCATGTATATTGTACTGCAGAAATATGCTTGGTTCCTGCCCTCAGTAACAGATAATATGTGCCGAGGTCACCAGTAGGCCTGTTTGTGACTTTTGGTCTCTGTTTTCTTTCTGTACTGGAGTGTTTATGGAGCCACGACACCTGCAATGCAGACTAGACAAAAACACACCATTCTAATGACGTATTTTGTATGCTTTCGTCTTCGCTGACTGAATAATAAAAAAAGACTTTTTGCCTTGAGGCCAGAGAGAGCGGACAGCCACAGAGCCTAACAGGTCGTGTTTTTCCACCTCTCCCCTTTTGCAAAAGGTTTGAAAATTCATGCAGACTCTTGTGTGTCTTTTCATTTCCCAACTGCACATTTCATTTTTGGACGTCCTGAACCACCCGAATCTGCGAAGGCCGGACAGGAGGCCAACACTGGGCAGATGTGCTGATGATCGGCGTGTTCCGACAGCGGTTCATTTTCTTTATTTTGAATTCTACTTTTTTATATCATTCAAGAAAAACAGTGTTGGGAACATACAATGCCCTTGACACAACATAGATTCCATAAAAATACCAATACTGTTTACATATTTTGTGTTTGTTTTCCTGCCATAACACTGAAAGAATATATAGAATGTCCTTAAAGATTTGAATATTTTTGCCTAATTATATCCATAAGTTTTTTTTTCCTCAACAGCGCTCTTTTTCACAGCTCCCATCCCCCATGTGGTGCACTTCCCGCAGAGAAGTAAAGGGGGCGCTGCTGAGTCGATTTAGCCGGCCTCAGATACAATCTACCGAAAGGGGGGGGGGTTGAGGGGGAAAACACAACTGGGGTAGGTCGCTCTTTGTTTCTGGCTAGGAAGAGAACCAAGAGACGCTGCGAGCGGTCAGAATCCAAACAGCAACTTTCTCCACTTGTGTAAGTTTGCTACCGATCAGTTTTCAGAGGAGTTTCTCCGAGTCTCGCGCTGCTGGTGTTTGGAGAAGGCATGTGGTTCTGTAGGTTTTTTTCCCTCTTGCCTCGGAGAAAAAGACGAGACCGACATTAGAGCAGCGCTGCTGCGGCGGCGCGGCTGAGTGCAATGAATGAAAATTATTTTGGGAAAAAGCGAAGAGCGGAGCGCCGGGCCAAGTGTACGGGTGGCGCGCTGGATCAATCGGCTGTGTCTGTGAGGGAGGCTCGTTTGTTGCCCTAAATCCCTCGAAAAAGCAGGTTTTTGTCGCTAATTGACAAGAAAGAGCATGTCCGACCGGTACGGCTAACACAGCTAGCTAGCTTAGGACGCTAACAGCACAAAGCTATGTTTTGTTAGATTAGATTGATTGGGTCAATTTTGCTCTTAATTTTTGAATTTATTATAATTCCTAACATTTTTAAACTAACTCAGGTCTTTGCTAAAACATCAAATAAAATAACGTTTTTTCTGAACAATACGTCAAATATAAAGCCAACTAGGCCTGCTAACATTTAGCTTTCAATAAAGTAGTTTTTTTAATCAAACTTTGACTCTCAATTGTAAAAAAAAAAAAAGTGTTTACATTTGTTTGGTGTTAGGAGTTTGTTTCTGAGTTAAACATGCTAATATAGTTGTAAATAAAATATTTATGTACATTGATTTTTACTTTTACATCACATTGTTAGTAACTTGTGGAACATTAAATGTACTGTAATATATTCTTCTTGTTTGTGCTGCATTAAAACAAATATTTTTTAATTATTTGTTACGTTGGTCTTCTTTCTTTGTCGAAACACAGAAATATTCGAGTTTTACACTCGAATTGTGTTTCAATTAATTGTCAGATTTTAGTTCCAAAATAATACCATTAGTTATTATTTGGTTGTGCTTTTATTTTTTAAACATAGAAATTAAAAGCCTTGTTTGGGATTCTTTTATGGATATATATGTTTCTATACATCTCACGTTCATTTTATATTGCGTTGATTTAATCTTTTTTTATTTTTAAATTTTTTTAACTGGTTTTGGCACGTTAGAAATATATCCAGAGAGCTGTCTTTAAGATGCTCAAAGAAATAAGAGTTTAGAGTTTGGTTTGACTAAAGAAGCTTTGACACATTTTTAAATTCTTTATTTTTAAGGGGAGTAAATGATTCCTTTTAATTCCGATTCCTGTTCATTGACCTTAAATCAATTCAGGACCTTCAACCAGTGTGACCTGGCACTGAACAGCTCAGGTGAAGTTTCCACATTATTGCAGGGTAGTCAAGTCTAAATTAAATATGTACAAGTAAAGAAGAATGACTGTCAAATCCATTCACATTTTAGTTTCCTAAAGTTCATCCCTCTGTTGTTTTTCCACATCCTAATAATCCAAAGGGAACATTCTAGCACACTCGTGCGTCTTTGCTAAATTCAAAGTGTTTCCACACATTGGACTGCAATGATGGACTGATCGGTTTCTGATGCATCACATGTGTGTTGTCCACTGTGAAGGACCTTGGCCGTATTTGCCATTATAGTCAAATAAATCTACCACGTCTCAATCAAAAGTTTTTTTTTTCCAACTTTGATGATCGATTTATTTCACTTTGAAACAAATTTTTTAAGGGGATGGATTCGATTCAGCCATAGACGGGTCGATATGGTCCTAGAAATATAAATAGATTATTAATTATTTTCAGTTGATACTCAGGTTTTTCACCATAATAGTCAAACTATTATTTTCTCACACTTTCGGTCTTTGTCTCGTTTTGTTTTCTCAGGGGTACTTCCTGCTGCCACACATTCCTTCCTTTGCCTAAGAGATGTCCACTCCTGACCCCCCGATGGGAGGGACACCTCGACCGGGTCCCTCCCCAGGTCCGGGTCCATCTCCAGGCGGCATGATGGGCCCAAGTCCCGGACCCTCGCCGGGCTCAGCTCACAGCATGATGGGGCCTAGCCCGGGACCTCCTGGATCGGGACACCCTCACCCTTCACAGGGACCCTCAGGATATCCTCAGGACAACATGCATCAGATGCACAAAGTACAGCAATATTTATAGTAATTCTTTACATGGATCTGTTTAAAAAATGTTAATAATTCTCGACACTATTTATCTGGAGTACTTTTGATCAAATTTAGCAGAGCATGGTAACATCTTTAAACAAAATTCCTCTTTGTTTACTTTTTTGACAGTTTTAGCTTACAAACCCAGACATTTATGGAATAAATATTTAGATATTCTAGTAAATGTTTGATTTTTGTCATGCAGCCCATGGAAGCCATGCATGAAAAAGGCATGCCCGATGACCCTCGCTACAGTCAGATGAAGGGCATGGGCATGAGACCGGGTGGACACAGTGGGATGGGACCCCCTCCAAGCCCAATGGATCAACATTCCCAGGGTATGATTTGTGTCATCGGTCTTTGTTGCTTTTTTACACCTTTTTTTTTTTAAAGCATCTTTTGGTAGAAATGAATGATTCTCTATTTTAAAAAGAGTTTTTTTCTCACAAGATGCATGAAGGGAAAGTGAATGATGCTCACAGACATGTATTGTTAGTGGGAACTCGCCCAGCCAGTTTCTCCTCTTGTGTTGCACGTTTGCCTGTGAGTGCAGACAGCAGCGGGAGGGGGCGGAGCTCTGGGGCTTCCCCTTTCAGACAACAACAAAAGCAGCTGCATCCACAAGACCACAGTCAGTGAGAAAAGAGGATTCACTGTATGACCACTTAGGTTTTGTAGTTGAGGTTTGCCACCCAGGGAAATGAAAATGTGTGATTTGTACTTTGATGTGTGTAGATTTACACTGTTATTGTGTACTGTTTCAAAGGTTACCCATCTCCTTTGGGAGGGTCGGACCACGCGCCCAGCCCTGTCCCGGCCAACGGCCCTCCCTCTGGCCCTGGGGCTGGCCCCATGGAAGCCGGAGGGGACCCCAATCAGGTTATGGGTCAACCAAACCGTGGTGGTCCTCAGGGCCCAGGGGGACTACCCGGTCCTGGGGGGCCACCGGGAGGTGCCGGTGGACCCGCTTCTTTTACCCAAAGCCAGCTGCACCAACTCAGGGCTCAGATCATGGCCTACAAGATGCTGGCACGCAATCAGGCGCTTCCGGACCACCTGCAGATGGCCGTTCAGGGCAAGAGACCCATGCCTGGGATGCAGCAACAGCCCATGCCAAACATGCCCCCTTCTGCAGGACCTGGAGGTGGCCCAGGTGCCGGCCCAGGACCAGCTCAGGCTAACTATAACAGACCACATGGTGGGTTTAAAAAAAAAGGCTTGGAAAGCAGAATATTTGCCTGTGATTTCATTGATTGTTTCTGGTTTTCCTTTTTTTATGCTTTACAGGGATGGTAGGTCCCAATATGGTGCCTCCTGCTGGACCTGCAGGGGTTCCTCCTGGTATGCAAGGCCAGCCTGCAAATGGGCCTCCAAAACCGTGGCCCGAAGGTAACCCTTTATCTAACAAGTAACTCGTTACTCCTGAGCTCTCTTTTTGTTGTACCTTACGAATTATTACTTTTCCCCATCCTCACCTGTAGGACCAATTGTGAATGCTGCTGCTCCCTCCAACCCTCCTCAGAAGTTGATTCCACCTCAGCCCACCGGCAGACCCTCTCCCGCTCCTCCCTCAGTGCCTCCAGCCGCCTCTCCAGTGATGCCTCCTCAGACGCAGTCGCCGGGGCAACCTGCACAGCCGCCCCCTATGATGCTGCACCAGAAGCAGAACCGCATCACTCCCATCCAGAAACCCCGCGGGCTGGACCCAGTAGAGATCCTCCAGGAGAGAGAATACAGGTGAGGGGGGGGCTGGAGGCGCCGCTGAGGGCCGCAGCAGCATTGAAGGACATTGATTAGCAACCATGGTTTCAGTGTCTGATCGTAAAGAAATAAAGATTTTGGTGAAAGTTTATAAGTTTGCTTCATTTAAAATTGACCAAAATGATTATTATAATTATTTTCTGAGCTACATGTTGTCATAGAAACTCATATGACTGAGGTTGAAATAACTTGAATCAAAGATGAATTATTTTTAATCCTGCAAGCATTTTAGGTGTTTTTTTTTTTCACCCATAACATGAACAACATGTGTTACTTTTAGGCTTCAGGCTCGTATCGCTCACCGCATCCAGGAGCTGGAAAACCTGCCCGGCTCTCTGGCTGGTGATTTACGGACCAAGGCCACCATCGAGCTGAAGGCCTTGAGGCTTCTCAACTTCCAAAGACAGGTATGCGGCGTCTTTGTCATTCTAACTCAGAAACATCCTAATGAACCATAAGTTTTAAGTTGACTTTGTTGGTGTTGTCTGTTCCCCGTTTAACAGCTGCGTCAGGAGGTGGTGGTCTGCATGCGGCGTGACACCGCTTTGGAAACGGCGCTGAATGCCAAAGCTTACAAACGCAGCAAACGCCAGTCTCTGCGCGAGGCCCGCATCACGGAGAAGCTAGAGAAGCAGCAGAAGATCGAACAGGAGCGCAAACGGCGTCAGAAACACCAGGTATGACCTGTAGAGGAAGGAGTCCTTTTGTTTCCCCCCCTGATCTGTCAATGCACATTAAAAGGCCAGAATAACAGAAAAGGGTTCCGAGTTTGATTAGAGCTGTTTATTTCCACAGGAATACCTCAACAGCATCCTTCAGCACGCCAAGGACTTTAAGGAGTACCACCGCTCCATCACAGCAAAGATCCAGAAGGCCACCAAAGCTGTCGCCACTTACCACGCCAACACTGAGCGCGAGCAGAAGAAGGAGAATGAGCGGATTGAAAAGGAGAGAATGCGGAGGCTGATGGTGAGACCTCTGAACTGCATCTCAGCCACCGCCGGGATGACACAGACGCAGCGTAGAAGTGCCGTGGCCTTTGTTGACTCATGCTGCGATCTACACGCCGTTTCTGCATCTGCTTCCAGGCTGAAGATGAAGAAGGTTACCGAAAACTTATTGACCAAAAGAAAGACAAGCGTCTGGCTTACCTGCTGCAGCAGACTGACGAATACGTGGCCAACCTCACTGAGCTGGTGCGCGCCCACAAAGCTGAGCAAGCCCTCAAGGAGAAGAAGAAGAAGAAGAAAAAGAAGGTAGACGTGTTGATACACTTTTGGATTTTAACATTTTATGGTCTTTAGCAGTTTTCTTATTGCTTCTTCTGTGTGAACGGTTTCATCTTCAGAAGCCAGAATCCGCAGAAACTGGAGCTGCTTCTTTAGGGCCCGATGGAGAGGTGAGTGTAAAATGTCAGCCGTTGTGAGTTTTTACCTTCTTGTGAAACATTTGACCACCACGTTTGTTTGTTTTTATGCCTTCCTCCCATCAGCCATTGGATGAGACCAGTCAGATGAGCGACCTGCCGGTCAAAGTCATCCACGTGGACAGCGGGAAGATTTTGACCGGAGTCGACGCACCGAGGGCCGGCCAGCTGGAAGCCTGGCTAGAAATGAACCCAGGGTACCCGTCGCAGCAAAAACCCTGTTTCTGTTTCTACATTTATACGGTAGTTCTAATTTTCTCTAAAACGACGCTCTCCTGCAGATACGAAGTAGCCCCTCGTTCAGACAGTGAAGACAGCGGCTCAGATGAGGATGAAGATGAAGAGGTGCGTAAATATTGCAAGAGTAGGGATGGTACTGTATGGATTTCATCTTGTGCCGATGCCGTAACGGTGCTCAATTATGGAAGAGAGCGCTGGAATTTGCCTACGATGCTGTTTAACTATTTCTGACAGTCTGCACTGCATCTCCTCTCCACACATGCTGAAGTGATCGTGTATTTCCCCATTCATCGCCACGACAACTGTCTTTTTTTTGTAGCGTTGTACACATCACTATTATCCATCTGGTCGCTAAATTTGAATCAGAATGGCTAAAAATGTACTGCAAAACTGACTGTAATACAACTCAACTGCACGTCTGAAATGAGACAGAAATCTGCATTTTTACACGGTAGCGGTCGACCAATTTGGAACCTAGTTTCAGTACCCATCCCTACTGAGAAGTGGGGTCACATTACAACCTGGAGCTCTCAGACTAAACGTTTTGGGGCGGCATTTGTCAGGACGAAGAGGAGGATCAGCAAAAACCGTCTGCAGCTCTATCAGAGGAGAAGAAGAAGATTCCAGACCCCGACAGCGAGGATGTGTCAGAGGTGGATGTCCAGCACATCATCGAGTAAGCGAATCACGTGACTGTTTTCATTTCAGGTGAAGTTTTTTTGAAGCATTCTTTGTTTTCTTGTATGCTAATGTTTCACTCTGTCATCAGACATGCCAAGCAGGATGTAGACGATGAGTACGGCAACGCCAGTTTCCAACGCGGCCTTCAGTCCTACTACGCCGTAGCCCACGCCGTCACGGAGAAGGTGGACAAGCAGTCCTCTCTGCTGATCAACGGGCAACTCAAGCAATACCAGGTACCCCACGGAACTGATATCATCCTCTTTTTTTTGCATGTGAAGAATCATCGCCTTTTTGTGAGGCAACTTGTTGACTAACTTCTGGTGCGCAGATTAAAGGTCTGGAGTGGCTGGTGTCACTTTACAACAACAACCTGAACGGCATCCTGGCTGACGAGATGGGTCTGGGAAAAACCATCCAGACCATCGCCCTCATCACTTACCTCATGGAGTACAAGCGCATCAATGGACCCTTCCTCATCATTGTTCCCCTCTCGTGAGTTCAGACTCCTCCTCTGTGTTGCTCTAGCTTTCAAACATGAAGATCTAAGCTGTGTGTTTGTTCTCAGGACTTTGTCAAACTGGGTGTATGAGTTTGATAAGTGGGCTCCGTCTGTGGTGAAGGTTTCCTACAAGGCAAGTTGGAGACAAAAGATTTAAAAAATTTGTATTCCAAGTAGAAATCTGTGGAGTTTTAGAAACTAAAGAGATTTTGTTGCGTTCACTTCCAGGGGTCTCCAGTCGCTCGCCGTTTATTTGTTCCCATCTTGCGAAGCGGCAAATTCAATGTGCTCTTAACCACCTACGAGTACATCATCAAGGATAAACAAGTGCTAGCTAAGGTAACCGGAAGCTTCTTTTGTTCATCGTTTATGTAGATTTAGCATTTTGTAACATTAACTCTTCTCCTCCACGGCCTTTTCTCTCAGATCCGTTGGAAGTACATGATTGTGGACGAGGGCCATCGGATGAAGAACCACCACTGTAAACTGACGCAGGTGCTGAACACGCACTACTTGGCGCCGCGCCGTTTGCTGCTCACCGGCACGCCGCTGCAGAACAAACTTCCCGAGCTGTGGGCACTGCTCAACTTCCTGCTGCCCACCATCTTCAAGAGCTGCAGCACCTTTGAGCAGTGGTTCAACGCCCCCTTCGCCATGACAGGAGAGAAGGTAAATTCTAGACGTGGCACCGGTGATCTCAGATATTCAGATTTCATTCAAGATTCAAACACAAAGAAGGACCTGGTTTCTCCTAAAAGCCTTTTGTTTTGTTTGATTGCAGGTTGATCTAAACGAAGAGGAGACCATCCTGATTATTCGCCGTTTGCACAAAGTGCTGCGACCATTCCTGCTGCGCAGACTCAAGAAGGAGGTGGAGGCGCAGCTGCCAGAGAAGGTGAGCCGAAATAATCATGACTTTGATGGAAACATTTTCCAAGAACATCCCCGGTGGATTTGTTCAAACATCAACTCTGTGATTAAAAAAAGCTACATTAATGGTGGTCTCTCGCTAATGAATGACTGTAGACCTTGTCAATCAATCTCCTCCATGCCGTGTCTCCTACATAAATCAGATCTTTGATTTCATTTTACGCAAAAAAACTGGACTTATTTTTCTATGAAGGCTTGAATTTTGAGAGCTTAAACAAGTTTTACAGCTTTAAAAACATCTATAATAATTGTTAAGAAATAAGATGATTATGATTTCGTCTATAGCAAAGATAATTAGTTATTTTTTAAAGCCTAACTCTCGCGATAAACGATTGCCGCTCCATGGCCTGAATAAGACGCCAACGTCTCCTTTGATAGATGATGATGAGCGCTAGTGTCGTGGCAGAGATTTGAATGCATCTGCTGTCAATCAAAGTACTGTTCACATCCGTCACCATGTTGTTGAATGACTTATTGTTTATTTATGGAAACACTACAAGCTAGTAGCTTAATTTATGAGTTTTCCTGCACTTTAAGGCCCGTACACACCGTGACGAATATTCGCCAGGCGTTATTCGCCAGCGTTTTTCGCCACGTTTTTTGTGTTCACACCCAGGCGATTTTCGCTGACGATGAGCCAAGCGAACATGCAATTTCATTCCCTGACGTTAGATGGCGCTTAATGTAAAACAGAAATACTCCTGTACACAAGGTGGCGCTGCGCAACTTTACGCTTCTTAAAGTCGCTTTTCACTCAGAAGAAGAGAGCAAGTATTTACGCGATTGTCAGAATCAAACGAAGAAAACATGAATATTTCAAGCACCAGTTCCTCCAACTGGTGCTTGGTTCGGGGATATTTTAGAATGTCCATCATTATTTCTTCGCGGGAGTGTAGACGCTACTTGGCGTCTATCTTCTTCGCTGGTATGTGTGCTCAGAAAGGCAGTTTGATGTTTGAGCGCCCCCAAGTTGTGTTTTACTGTAACTTCAGAAGCTCCAGACACGTGTGCAGAAGCGCCATTCTCATTGGTCGAATAGATTTTGACGCGTCGAAAAAAAAAACGAACCCGAGGCGTTTTTTATTTTTGACGCGTGGCGTTTTTTCGTGTCGGTGTGCACACTCTCATTGGTGCCCTTTGTTGAAATTCGTCCCGGTGTGTACGGGCCTTTAATTTTAAAAATCATGCAAACGCGCTCCTCTGATCAGTTGACCTGAAAAAGAAGAAACGGGAATGGCTAATATTCATGGTCTAATCTGAGGGATTAGGTTTAACCAGAAATGATTCAGGAAGTTAATAGGATGGTGCATTGGAGGAAGGTGTTCTCATGAGAAATGTCAAAAAATAAAAAGTCATTTGTCCTGCTATCATCGCTTAACCCCTAAGGACGTGTTTATAAACTCTTATAGGAGCCGTCGCGACCTCTATGACCATCAATACTTATGGATGGATGCTACAACTGATCATTATCTCACCAAATGTCATCAAAACACTCATAACTTGAATCAACATCAAATACGCACTAGTGTTGCTTCTAATGGAAATCCACGCAGTAAAGTAGCAGCTCTAACAGATGCTGTCGTCTTTTCTCACTCTTTTTCCTCTTTAGCCAAAAATCACTTTCTCCAAAGGAAAATAACTAAAGGGTCTTTGCCTGAGTGTCATCTATGGGATGTTTGGGGAACATAGCAACCCATTTGACCCAACCCAAAAGACCTTCTTTCTAAAATCAGTCATTTTATTCCACCAATGTCCTTTTAAATTAAAAATTCTTCATTTATTTCCTCTGTGAAGTGTTGGTCAAAGCTCATCACACTGCAAAACATCCAGAAGGTCTTTAGCTTTAAGCTATTTCACAGTTTTAACAAATGGAGGGAAACACAGCAGCAACAGTCTTGATTTCCACTCATTCTTTTCATCAAAGGGTGTGCAGTAATCTAATGCCGGTCCTGAACCAAACCATCTTTCCTTGCAGGTGGAGTATGTGATCAAGTGCGACATGTCGGCGCTGCAGCGAGTTCTGTACAGACACATGCAGGCGAAGGGAGTCCTGCTCACAGACGGCTCCGAAAAAGACAAGAAGGTACGAAGAGGACGCCGACGGTACGTTTTAAGATCTGCAATTGTCTTTTAAAATGTCTTTTTACGCCGACCCGTTTCAGGGTAAGGGTGGTACCAAGACCCTGATGAACACCATCATGCAGCTGAGAAAGATTTGTAATCATCCCTTCATGTTCCAACACATTGAGGTGAGAACCGCGCAGCACAGCGGCGTCAAACTCTGCGCTCATTGGAAGACGGATTTTGACATTTTGTCGTGTTTGCAGGAATCATTTTCAGAGCATTTGGGTTTCTCTGGAGGAATCGTGAGCGGGTGAGTGGAACAAACGTTTCTGTGATTTCTGTTTATTTTACGATCTCCTTCACCGCCCATTTTCTTTTCTTTTTTTTCGCTCAGCCCGGATCTTTACCGGGCTTCTGGGAAATTTGAGCTGCTAGATCGGATTCTGCCCAAGCTGAGAGCCACAAACCACAAAGTGCTGCTGTTCTGTCAAATGACCTCACTCATGACCATCATGGAGGACTACTTCGCGCACCGCAGCTTCAAGTACCTGCGTCTGGATGGTGCGACATTCAAAAACACACAACTGCCGCTTCTTCAAAGTTGTGAACTATTTGAATTGCATTTATAGAGCTTTTATCTTTGTAGGAACTACCAAAGCTGAGGACCGAGGTATGCTGCTGAAGACGTTCAATGACCCCGCCTCCGATTACTTCATATTCCTGCTCAGTACCAGAGCCGGAGGTCTGGGTCTGAACCTGCAGTCTGCCGACACTGTGATCATTTTTGACAGCGACTGGAACCCCCACCAGGTATTTATGAATTTCCTCAAAGGAACAACTGGGAATCAGAGATCTTAGTTCAATTTCTGGTCAAATAAAATAAAATAAAAACCTGACCTGATGAATTGTTTGATTTTTATTCAGAGCAGTTCTGTCCTAGAACAAGCTCAAAAACATCTCTGGTCTTTCCTCAGGTCATTCAGTCAAATAGAAATGGCATTAGAAGAACAAAAGATGCAATTTTGAAATTAAGACTTTGCTTTACAAAAGCCAACTGGAAAAGTTACTGAGCTGGTGTTTCATTCTTGAGGCCTCAGCTGCCGCCACAAATGAAATAGTTGAAAAGCAGAAAAGCTTCAGTTTGAAAAACTATAGTCATAAAACAGACCAGTTCAGAGGTTTCTGTTTTAATGAGACCCAAGTTCAAACAGTTTTAATGTCATTTTGTTTCACTAAATTGCTTTGCGTCAAATTCCTAAGTCAATTGCCAGGCACTAAATCAAAACTGAAATCATATGTCAATCTTTCTGTATGAATGTTATATCAATAATTGAACAATGTAATATCACAATTAGGTTGTTTTTTTAAATGCTCATAGAAAAGGAGTTATGGTTAGAATCTAGTATTTTGACCAGAATCCTCCTGAAATTTCCCGTCCTCGTTTTTTCCAGGACTTGCAGGCTCAGGACCGAGCTCATCGCATCGGTCAGCAGAATGAGGTGCGCGTGCTGCGGCTCTGCACCGTCAACAGCGTGGAGGAGAAGATCCTCGCCGCGGCCAAGTACAAACTGAACGTGGACCAGAAGGTCATCCAGGCCGGCATGTTCGACCAGAAGTCCTCGGGCTATGAGCGCCGCGCCTTCCTGCAGGCCATCCTGGAGCACGAGGAGCAGGACGAGGTGACGTCATCCTTTACACTTTTGCCTCCCAGCTTCCTCAAACATGCGTGAGCAGACTTTTCTTATTTGCATCTTCTCGTGTTCAGGAAGAGGATGAAGTGCCCGATGATGAAACCGTGAACCAGATGATCGCCAGGAGCGAGGAGGAGTTTGAGCAGTTCATGGTTAGTCCCATCATTGCATCACCTCCACAAATAAACGCTTTGACTTCACGATCTGACTCTCGACTTGACTTGTCTGAAGCGCATGGACCTGGATAGGCGCCGGGAAGATGCTCGCAACCCCAAGAGAAAACCTCGTCTGATGGAGGAGGACGATCTCCCCAACTGGATCTTAAAAGATGACGCCGAGGTTGAGAGGCTAACCTGCGAAGAGGAGGAGGAGAAGATGTTCGGCAGGGGGTCCCGCCAGCGGAAGGAGGTGGACTACAGCGACTCGCTCACAGAGAAGCAATGGCTGAAGGTGCAGAGAGTTCCAGCTGCTGAAGGTCTGCTCCAACCACAGCTGGCCTGAATGAGTTTGGTCATCTGTTTTTTTTCGCTGCAGGCCATCGAAGAAGGTAATCTGGAGGACATGGAGGAAGAGGTGCGCCACAAGAAGACAACCAGAAAACGGAGGAGAGATCGGGACCACGACGGTGGGTCCTCCTCGCTGGGCTCCAGCAGCCGGGGACGGGACAAGGATGAGGAGGTGAAGAAAGCCAAGAAACGAGGCCGCCCACCTGCAGAGAAGCTCTCCCCCAATCCTCTGTCCCTCACCAAGAAGATGAAGAAGATCATTGATGCTGTCATCAAATACAAGGACAGGTGGGTCCACTGAAGCAGATTCCTCCTGTTCAAATACCACCTACATGGAGATAATAAAGCTTTTTTTAAAGTAAAGATCATGAAAACCATGAGCTTACAAGTATGAAATAAAAAGCAGAATTTATTTAGCTCCACAGAATCGAGCATCACCCTACAGCTGAGTTTCTCATATTTGGGCTGTAAAAAGGCTCCGCCCATTGTTCATATTATAGCAGCTTCCTGTCAGGGTTGTTTGCATTTTACAAAACCCTTCACTGTAATATTAAACTCATCCTGAAATGGATGGAAAGCAATTAGTAAATGTAGCCACATTTCCTTTCTATGCAGACGACATTCAGCTTTATTGCTCCTTCGCTGAAACGGACTAGAATATCTTGACCAACTTATTGGTTTGTTAAACAGTTTTTAAGTCATGGTTATTTGATGACCACCTACACAAAACTGATTTGTGCCGCAGAAAATAAAATCTTGGGGTGTTTGACAAATATCTAAGGACAGTTCAACAAATTGTCAAAAATGTTAACACATCTTATCCAGATCTGACCTTAAGAGGATTATTTATGCTTTTATGTCTTCTCATTTAGATTATTATACGGTAATTTGCTGTTTTCACAAAAGCTCCTTAAAACATATCAACTTGTTCAAAACAGTGGGGCAGCGCTGTTAACTGGAGCCAGTAAACATGACTCCATTCCTGTCCTCTTTACATGGGCTCCCAGTTGAATTTAGAGTTGATTTTAACGTTTTCTTCTAGTTCTTGGAGTCTTGCATGGACAAACCCCCCACGCACATTTCTTACCTTCTAACCTTTGACATCTTTGGCCCGGTCCCTGAGGTCGTCATACCAAAAAATTCTTCAAGAAAAAACTCTTCATTACATTTGTGTCAACAGAAAATGTTTTTGTTGATGGTTGAAATCCTCTCTGCAGTAACGGCCGACAGCTGAGCGAGGTTTTCATCCAGCTGCCTTCTCGTAAAGAGCTGCCTGAGTATTACGAGCTGATCCGCAAACCTGTCGACTTCAGAAAGATCAAGGTAAGCCGGAACCACACGCACGCGTACACACACACACACACGCCGTTTTCCATTTCTGTTCATTTATCTGACGGACAACTCGCCAAATCAGGAGAGGATCCGCAGCCACAAATACCGCAGCCTGAATGACCTGGAGAAGGATGTGATGCTGCTCTGCCAGAACGCTCAGACCTTTAACCTGGAGGGCTCGTTGGTAAGTCCCGCCCCCGAGCAGAAAAACGGACCGTCAGAGCCGATCTCCTTCTGAAGCTCACCGCCGTCTGTCTTGCAGATCTACGAGGACTCCATCGTTCTCCAGTCAGTCTTCACCAGTGTGAGGCAGAAGATCGAGAAGGACGACGAAAGCGAGGGCGAGGAGAGTGAGGAGGAGGAGGAGGTTGATGAAGGCTCTGAGTCTGAATGTAAGCACTGAAGGTTTCGGAGGAGTCCGCAGGAGGAAGGTGTTTTGATTGTTTTGTGGATCTCCTGCAGCGCGTTCAGTGAAGGTGAAGATCAAACTCAGCCGGAAGGAGAAGGGGGAGAGGAGCGGAAAAGGCCAGAGGCGTAGGGGCCGCGGCTCCAGGGCCAAACCGGTGGTCAGCGACGATGACAGCGAGGAGGAGCAGGAGGAGGTGAGCTGGGTTTGAGCCCGGGGGGGGGCGTCATGTCAGCAGGCTCCGCAGTAATGCTGTGTGGTGTGTCTGCAGGAGCGCTCAGCCAGCGGCAGCGACGACGACTGAAGCCACTGAACCACGTGACCAACAGTCCACAGAGCCTTTGACCGGACTCTTATACGTTTTACTTAGAAACGGCGCTCAGTCAGTCAGCGGGAAGCCCTAGTTTTACCTAGAAGAGTTGATTTTTAGTGAAACACTTGCATTAAACAATTTATTAAAAAAAACTTTGAACCATCCACTTCATATTTAAATAATTTCTTGTCATGATCAGTTGTGTGTCTCTTTGCCTTTTTTGTGTTTTCTCCTCTGAATGAAACATCGATGGAGCCTGATTTATTATTCACTGATGGTGGGCCGTTGAAACATGTTTTTAAGTGATGTTCAGTTTGAGGCAAAGCATTCGTGTGAGC